>JBBPNG010000582.1:0-19518 GCA_038091095.1 Leccinum incarnatum
CCGTCCATTGTCGCACGTTAATACGTCTCGTTCATATCTCAAGACATGCTGTCAAGTCACCCCGTCCCCCTCGCAATATCCTACCCTTCGAGCAGAGGGCTGTCTTCCTACATTGCTGTGCGTCTGTCGACTTGCATTATCTGCATTGATTTTGGCTGCTTACGAACTATATTGTCTTCCCTCGTGGTTAGTAATAACGGATTGTCTTTTGATCCTCCCGGAGAACATCATCAAACTAATATGAAGATTGATACACCACTGACTAACTATATACTATTGTTGCGCCTCTCTTTCACGCTGTTCCGTCGCCGAGGAACCTAACCTTCACGTCTCTGCCATTCAATACAACAGCTCGGATGATCTGGGGATCTCCCGGGACAAGATCATTTCCTTGGTCGCTCCATCTGATATCCTCGCCTTCAGCGTCCAGGACAATGCCTTTTATGGGTTTCTGGGTAGAAAGTGATACCGATTCTCCGTCGTCAGCTGTTTCACCATTCGAGAGACCTCTCCAGATTTGAGTGAAATATACATAAAGTCGGCGTTGGATTGAAGCCTGTCGCAATGCGTATGCGCGGATTCCCTCGTTCACGAGCTTGTCGACATGCGGAAAGGATTTTGCACGCTTGTCCCACCAGGCGGCCTTCCAAGTGAGGAATTCGTGTACACGCCACATCTCCTCCTTCAAGAGTACAACTTCCTCCGTCCACCGGCGTGTCCGTGCACGTGCTTTGACCCACTCTATACGAACAGATGAAAGGTATAATTCAATTGGTCATCCGCTCATAAATATTTAGCGGCTCACCTTCATTCAGCAAAGGGTCGCTATTATTAGTCAGTAGGGCACGAGTATTTTGTCGCTGGCCACCATTAGCATTGCGGAATGATAGGAAATGGGACTTTGCGCGTAGTTGAGAACAATGTTAGTTTGCTCAACGTGTCATGGCATTGGGCTTCACGTAATTTCGCCTCCATCTGAGCAATGCCGGCGTGACAAATCGCACTGCGCAAACGCTCGTCCAGTTCCGATGGTAGCCACAGTTTGATGTGCTCCGCCTCGGGATTCTCATCAGCGCCAATTTCGTGTTTCTCGATGACTCGTGAGATGCCGGGCATGTAGACAGTCTGAATGGTTCTGAACTTGCGAATTTGACGTTGAAGAGTGAGCTGGAGTTGTTCGAGATCTGCAACTTGTGTCGAAGTGGCCATACCAGGGGTCTGCCTCTTGACCTCACGGCTGATCCGTCGTCTGATTTTTATCCCAGTTAGCGAATAATAGCTTTAACCCGCAATCACCTACTGATTGTTTTCTAGCAAAAGTCCCATGGATAAAAAAACCGCATGCGCTGGTGTCGTGAAGCTGCACAGCACCTTCTCGCGCGGCTGTCTTCTCGTCTTATAAGAGACGTGCACGGACGTCCGCCTCAGTGAGGTCTGACCACTATAATCAGAAGCTGCAAGCCAATTATGAATACATTGCGTACTGGATTTCACTGCAACATATGGGTTCGCCCGTGTTTTGTCAGATTTTGGTCTTTGTAGTTAGCCTCAGTTCGCATCAAAGAAGAAAAACATACATACCTTTCGCCTTTCTGTAAATCCCCGACACCCAGCGGGCGAACACATTCATGGCGTGCGCATACACACAAGTCAACGCCAGTTTCTCGAAGACCGGTCGAGAATTTCGTCTCAGCGTGCGCCAGCGTTTTGAATCCGCTACACGTGTTAACCTGATGTTATGGGTGTGAGAAGACCAGACAATGTCTTCGCTACAAGTACGTACATCTTTTTGACTTGCATGCTTAAGGATATGGGCTTTGTATTCCATTTGAGGCACAAAATACGCCAGGCCAGTGTGAAGGCCAGGATCAGCTTCGTCACTGGAACGCATGCGATTCTTGAGTCGTAAGTTTGCATCCAATGTGAGAATGATAGAGTAAAGGAACCTGGAATAGCCTGAATATGAACATATAATCACGACGAAGCTCCAGATGCATACCTTTGTGAAGCATCAACGTGCTCCCAGCCGTTTGGTAGGTTGATCGAATGATGCCCGGGTGCGGACAAGCGGGACACATTACAGCCAGATAACCCTGCTGGGTAACCTCTGGGCCACCGTCGACATTCCATCGACCTGCGCGTTTCAGCATCCGGATGTGTCGGTACTGACGTGTTATTCGGAGGAACTCCTTGTATCGAGTCTAGCGTGAGCTTAGTCAGCAGGTACTATCACGGAACTTACCTTCGCGGTAAGTCCTTCCCTGTGTTATCGGTGAGCGATTCCACTGAGTGATCGATAGTATTCGTATGCTGAGAGTTTACTACACAGAGTGAGATTGTGGAATTGGCGAAGCGTCTGCAAAGTACAGGCAGTTCTCGGCTGAACCAAGGTCGCAGGGAACCAGCCCGCTCGGAGCATTTGTTGCTTATCCGACACTCGATGTTCGCATCCGCAGAAATTCACGTTGACACGATGAATACCGTTGTGACACGTCGACAACCAGGAACTCGGTATGTCCTTTGACTGGGTTGATGCACTGCATGTCTCGGCCGTGACCAAGCTGAACTACAAGTCCAAGCGCTGTCAACGAGGTCTTCTCAAAGAAAACACCTTTCCATTTCTAACAACTTGAACGTGAGTTACTAAGGATATTCATAATGTGTCAACGATATCTTACCTGAATCCTGTGGAAAGGAAGCCGTTGATGTCGTCGAACGCAACAGTCCCGGCACTCCATCAAGTCACCATGCAATCGTTACATCGAATGGTCGCCATGGCCGTGTTGGCAGTGCGTAAGCCTCCTTTCTGACACGTTATACAGTGTCCTTCAAGTTCATTGCCATAGTCTCCCCGACCCTCACGTCTCAAATCTTCCAAGAGAAACTCGCGGCGGTAACCTGGGCTATTGCTGTCCGAGTCTCCGGTCCGAGAACGTAAAGGAGGATCCTGCAAAAGGTGCCGGTATTAATACTACAAATTTGAGAAGAATAGGCTGTCGCGTTTCCTGATCCACCACGGAACTCGCCCTCCGCTACCCGTCTTTCCCCGGTCGAGATTGAGGGTCGTGACAGTGTTCTGGACGGCACCTACGCCCACCCCCAAACGAAACGGTCTCGCAAAGAACAAAAGTTATCAGCGGATATAAAGCAGGATGAGGACGTGGATAGCATCTAGTCAACGTGGGTATTATCGATGGTCCAATTGATATACATTACAGCAGAATGCAATCATTGTAAGATTTCGTTCGTCAGCCACTCGTAGATACCTACACCAATGGAATCTGCTAGTATGCCATGATGACCGTCGGGAAATGCATCCATCCAAAGGCTTGCAGTGGTACTTCGCTCTACCTCGTTCACGAAGTAATGAAGAGCGTTGTCTCGTTCGATGACCCCGATGTCCATCCTGCAGAAGACAGAAATAGAAGGGTTACCAAGCTGCCTGCGCATCTCATAATCTACGAGTGACTGGTAAGTTCTCTCGACGAATGACCACAGTTGTCGTTTCGCCTCTTGTCGAGTCTCGACATCTCCTTTGTCAGCTCGGTGGATGCCTTCCTGATCTATCGGAATAGATGTGATGCGGCTCTGGCGAAGCATACTCCTGTAATGCCCGTTATCTCCACTTGAACAATAAAATAGGTAGACTTGTTTGATAACACCCACCACAACTCTTCCAAATTCCAGTATGAAACCACCTCCCTTCCGGCCCATTTTCCAGTATCGGTTTTCCATGTGTGTACGACGTGGAGTATCTGTCCTCTCACAATGAATACTCTCCATTCTCCGAACTCTATGAATGTGGGTATATATTCCTGTGCCACCCACATTTCTCCTTTCGGCGTCTGGGAGAGTAGGTATTCCCATGTACGTTTGTCGGTGTCACCGAGCATGATGACATGGTGCCCGCAGTCACTGTTGGATCGTTTCAACACCGCGTCGATCGGTATCTGGGAATGTCTCGACTGGGTGAGGTTGACCGTGGTAGGCCTGATAGTCTGGTTGTTGGAGGCGATCACTGAAAGGTCTATTATCACATTATGCTTCATGCCTGCATATTTCATTTGGTGCGAAGGTGGCCAGAAGCGCAGCGGAGGCCGAATGTTTTCGATCTTGTGTAGATACGACTCTAATTCCTCGTCGTCTTTCCAATTATAGAGCGTCCTGCAAGACAGAGACTATGAACAAATATACTTTCCACGTGCGAAAATGGCACTCACCTATAGTCAATAGTATAATCGATCCCTCCTATGATGCAATCAACAGAAAGAAGGTGATCAATCACGTTGTCATCGAGGGTCAATATCCCGTTCTTGAAGGTGCTCCATGACATATATGAAACGTCAAAAAGGTGCGTTCCGTCGTTCTCAAGAACGCTGAGCCGCATCATAAGCCAAAGCTATAAAAAGGAATTCACTCCGATGATGCATGCTTTATTTAAAATTCAGGACAACGTACCCACTCAGACAGCCTAGCCTTCACTACATCACGTCCTTTGAGCCTACCTTGGGAGGGATGAAAAATGAGCTCCGGGAATATTGAGGTGGCATTCTGGAACTGTTGCTTTGTTATCGTACGCGTAGTAAATGAGAGATCGATCCATGTGGCAGAGACATCCTTGACATGTCTTGATGGATCAGGAACATAGAGTACTCGGAATGTTTTACGAGTTGCGGGTCGCTTTTGAATCGTAGGAAGCACATGGAGTGTGGCGAAGATATCTGAGAATTGAGTATCCTCAGATAGTCCGGAGACTTCAGAGCCAATAGAGTGAGCCCTATTTCCGAAGGTGGCGCATGCGGGCTGCAATAAATGTTCAGGGTCTTTAACGTCCATATCCACCTCTCTCCATTGTGAATCCTCATCCATGGGAATTTGCTGCGAACCTTCCGGTGACCTCTCGTATCCATTGGCATCGTCATCCAGGTAGTCGGGTTGATCTTGATCCACCACCATCCCTTCCATATCAAATATTCCTGGAATGGAACACCTCTTCCCCTGTTGCCTGTCGTCATCGCCATTACGTTCGTCTTGGTTCATGTCCCATTTCGCGTCTGCGTCCGTATGTAGATCTCTGTCTTCTGTCGCCTTCTCATCCATGTCCCTACTGTTCCACTTGCCAGGAACCGAGAACTCTCTGGTATAGACTGGAAAGCGCCTGGCCACCTCAGGCAGATCGATGAGAAGACTTCGGGAGATGCTATGATCAGATGTGCCTAGTTCCCGCATAATGGGAATATACACTTGAAGTTGTGCTGGTGTGGCCACAAGCCTACCGCGACCTTGGAAATCTGTGATTCCGTAGGCAGGACAGCTCGCGGAACATCCGGGATGCGGTTGTAGCTTCAGGTGACGGCGAACGGACCCACCTTCTATCCGCCACAATGGAGTTCGCGAGCGATTCTCACAGTGGCCAGTGGGAGCGCAGTTATGCGGACAGAGCTCGTATCCTTTCATCCCAGTTCTTGGCATGATGAGTCTGGCGTTCTTCTTTTGGCGTTTACCGGGTTTGTTTGGCTAGCGTTTGCTGAATGGTAGAAAACTGACACTATTTCTGTAAAAGGAACAGATTATGTAAATTATTATTTTAGCGTCACTGAAGTAAACAAACAAGCCAAACGATGATTGCGCATGCGAACTATGGAGCGCAAGAAGTCTGTCAGAGGTTGCTACCCACCATATGCATTATGGAGACGACCGTTTGAGGTCGATATTAATAATATGCTTTAAAACTCAGACGACCGCACTATAGATAAACATGTTCAAGTCATTACGAACACCATTACGAACACCATTACGAACACCACTACGAACTACCTACCTTCAATACGAACTTTGAACTTGGAAACACTTGTACTCACAATCGCTTTTCGACGACTTATGTACCGTTCCCTAATATTTCGCACCTAGTTGCGCCATCATTGAGAGTTCAAGCTTTGATCAAAGCTCTTACTATAGATCTAACCCACATAAACCTCGCCCATTCATTCCGCGCAATGGAATCAAGCACGCCAACGTTTTCACGCTATCTACGTTCGCGCTCGACAATCGTTACATGTTTGCACGAGTTCCCATTCCCGGCCACACGTTCTCGATGACGCGCTGGCACCTCCGTAGCTCGTAGGTACGGTGTCGGGTTCTTTCTCTTCCAGTTCTGCTGCTAGTACTGGATCAGGATCTCAACCGCCTCCACAGCCCCAGGTTCCTTGTACAAAGATGAGTAAACCCGATTCGCAGGCTCGGCACCTCGGCATCCTTCCTCTTCCATTTCGGGTGCTTGTGCTACCTCTGGAAGAAGATTTCTGCCGCCTGCAGAGACCCCTTTTCGGTAGTGAAGGTTAGTATATATTTGGTGACTCGGGCGATGACTAGGCGTGTTTTTGATGCCTTTCCTTGTGCTGATTGCGTATTCCTCTGGATGGCGCCGACGTTGGATCGAAGGGAGAATCATCGACGACGGTAGATGTCAATATTGGTTCTGTTGAATACAAATATGGGACACGACATAATACGACGAATAATAGTAATCCGACTCGTGGAGCTAAGTCAGGTTTCCTCCGCACCCGACATAGAGGAGTTAGCAATACAGGATTCGCATCGTTGGCAGTCTTATGAGGTTCTAACTGCAATGTATGGATAAGAATGTACACGAAATGGTACAAGTAAGCCAAACATGACTAGCAAAAGCTATAATAAAAACAGTACTGATTCGGATTTGAGACGTATTGGTTCGAAGATATATCATACATTGGGTTCTGTATCCGAAACGAGACGGCAGTGAACAAGGCGGCGCAGAAAATCTCGGTAATCTGACATATCGGATTCAGTGAAATTTGTGACATGTGCTCCCCTCAACACGGCAGCTAACTGGGCAAGGACCCAAATGCCGCAATCATATCCATTGGATTGCGTCGCGTGGACCTACAGGTTTGTCTGGATCAGTTCACTCACAATTCGATAACTTTGAACTTACTACGACGGGTCGTGTGGCCCATCTTCCAGTATCTCTCCTCGGGACACCTTGATGAAAATAAGCTAACCCGGAGAGGCGGATGATAAGGTTTTTGATATACTATCATGCAGTCATTGTCATTATATTAGTATCGTCTGCTGTATTTAGCACATACCGTAAGGTCTACTCGCCATTGTGCTTCAGAAGCGAAACTGTCGAAGAGGAAGATTCCCTTAGTCGCGAACTGTATCGTGCACATCACCCAATGGTCGCCGTCCATGCGGTGAATGGGGAGTATCCATGTTGGACTTTCCCAGTAACGCGTGCGTTTTGTATGGCGCCAAATGGTATCATCATCGGACCCGCGTTTGATCCACGTCAAACAATACGTCGAAAGTATAGTAATCGGACCTTCTACGGGGGGGAATTCGTAGTGCAGTAACGTAGCACAGTCATTGATGCAAACGTCGTTTAGTCGCCCATCAGACTTTTGTAATAGTTTGAAGTCGTCCGTCTTGAATGAAATGGCAGGATGTCGGTCCTGCGCAGGACGCGAACATTCCGCAAAGGGGAGGTCCACATTCGCCATGCCGGTGGGAATACTCCACGCGTCAACAATCATATCCTGTAAATGCAGCATTAGAACATGCCAACAATGAGTAACTCAAGTCTCTTACAGAGGGTATCTCCCATTCAAGATCTGTCGTGAGTGGATCATCGACAATTGAAAGGCGGGGTAGTTCACCCTGTCAATGCAAGGCTAAAGCATGCGAACTATGCATAATTCCAGTCTCTTACAGTTGTAGCCTTCCAGTCAAAATTCAGAGTTCGTAGATACTCGTCATTTCCATCATCGAAAATTGGAAGTTGGGGTAGTCCATCCTGGAAATGCAGGATTAAAACTTGTGAACAATGGATGATTCAAGTTTCTTACAGATGGCGTCAGCCATTCAAATCCCAGATTTAGTGAATCATCGTTCCCATCATCGAAAATGGAAAGATGTGGTAGTTCGTCTAGTAAGACGCCTGATCAGGCCAGATTTTCCAACCATCTCAAGATCCCCTACCTAATTCTGGTATTTCCTGAGGCGTCGGATCCTTGGCTGATTCATCAGGTGTACTCATTCTTTTACGCTTCCCAGAATGAGCCGATGCATCGTGCCTTGGAATCGGTATTGGAATTCCAATATATACCGCTGCCATATGGGCGATATCGTTCCATTGATTCTTCGAGAAATGCATGGTGTTGAACCGATATCGAGCACCAGTCCATGTGTCATCCCTAGTATCACATTCTTTGTAGAATGTTTCCCAATCTATATATGTTATTCTCGTTAGGAAATAAAAATGACCACGTATGATGTTCACTCACCAAGCTTCGTGACATCAACCTTTTCCAGAAGAGGTGTTCTATAAGTACGGCGCCATTGATCACAACTTTCATAGTCGTGTTTTCCAATGAAGAACTCCACTATCAAGTACAGGTCAAATGTTTTTGACCTATAATACACATCGCTTCCCTTTTCCCCACGGCACCCCTCAAGCAGCCCCGCCAGAATGGCATCCATGTACGCTATGTATCGTTTGATCATACAGCGATTGCAAGGATCCAACTGTTCATGGATGTTGGATTCGATGCCCATGAACAGTTCGTGCCGCCATAGGAAACGGAGAAGGTGCACCTGATATGATTTTGGAATCAAGATATCTTCCACCACTGCATTCGGCGTTGGGTTCCTGATACAGACGATGCAAAAATGCTCATCCTCGTTCTCCTTAACTTCGTATCGGACTTGCATGATAATATTGAGTTCCTCTGATGTCGGTTCGATGTCGTGGAACAGCATGTCGGTCATGTTCGCGATGAAGAGGGAGGGATAACGAGAGACGAGGGTGGTTATGGTCACTAAAGAGGTCTGTTTTTGGATACAAGTTCGTAATATTGTTCGTACTGAAAACGTGACAGGTTCGTAATGAAGTTCGCACAGCCATGATCCGTGACGCGTGACGGCTATCTCCATAAAGAAGTTCTCGACGCCTACAACACATCCGCCAATGGCTCGGTATTTTCCTAATGCTAAGCTCATCGAGCAATATTTCTACAAGAGTTCGATGGCGGACAGAATCATCCGCTCGTGCTGGCGATATCGGTGGAAGAGGCCCAGGTTGAATTGTTCAAGCCGAGCAAGGCTGTATATTTTGACACATGAGTGTAAGTATCCACGACTGATGAAAAATGGTCAGCAACATCGCAACGGTCGACGGTCAACGAAGACTCACCTAGAAGTCCCTGACACCGATATCCACGTTTGACAATCTTCCAGGCCAAGGGCGAGTCGAAATGGGCGACGATAGCCGCATGGAACAGCCCATACCGCGATGTATCCATATTCACGACTTCAGCGAGTCCAAAACCTGACGGGTGAAAAAGCCTCGTATGGAAAGCCGGACGTTTATGCCCCAATTTGAAATTATGTAATTTTGATTCTCCCGACGGGAAACCTGATTTGGTAAACGTCGGTATGGGACTCCGGATACCTCCCGCCTGTGATCACGAAGTCAAATGTGCGATGTCAAAAAGTGACCCAGGTACCCCTCCGACTCGAGCAGGTCTTGCAAGCCCGGATTTGTACTGTATCTAGTCTGTTTTGAACTGTGCACTTCACTTTTTGATATCGCACATTTTGACTTCGTGATCACAGGCGGGATGTATCCGGAGTCCCATAACGAAATCAGGTTTCCGCATCGGGAGAATCCAAATTATCTTATCTCAAATTGGGGCATAAACGTCCGGCTTTCCATACTAGAATGACCAGATCACCTAATGCTCTCACGTAACGACTCGTATTACATAGTCCTAATACAGTCGACTCCCTCATAAGCATACCTGTCGGGACAGCTCAAAATGTATGGGTTATAAGGGAGTATGGGTTATTGGAGAGACCATAGGGCGTCAAAAAGCAGTTCGGGAATCCAAAAACCTATGGCTTATGAGGGAGTCGACTGTACATACATACTGCCCCACAGCGGGATCCGAAAAATCGTATGCAGTATGAGAATTATGCATTATGACCGTATGCATTATGACATAATCTACTGTAGCTGCCACCCAAAGGAATGTGAGTTGTAAGTTCCTCGACCTTAAAAGGGGTTTTTTTGTTCATCAATTCTAACAGCATTGCTCCTGCTGCGTCGAATTCTTTTCTCTGCGTTCTTTCACCCTCCCCCCCCCAGTTTAACAGTTACGCATTCTGCTGATCCTGGATATGAAGGTTTCAGCATCAACCAGAGATCAGGTTGCGGCGGCGCCGACCGGTCTGTGTGAGCCCCCTTACCCAGATTTTTTTCATTCATTCACAAATGACTGACCATGCGCGGTGTTGCATCATAGCAACCTCAGACACCCATCCATGCTCGAATGATGACTCCGTCAATGAGCAAGCCAAATACGTATCGGACGACATACCATCTGAAATGCATACTGGTGGTACGTCATTTTTACGAACGAGCTGGCACTGCAGCTGATGATGTGTGATAATATGTAGCTGTTATGACAGGAACGGTCAGCCCTACCCACGGTTCAGAATACGACGTAGACTTGGTGGCCCCGTCACCTGTTCTACAATCCTGCAAACCTTTCTTCGGAACGTTTTGTGTCGACTTTGAGAACATCTCGCTGGGCAAACGAGGATCGATACAGATGAGGCCGCATCCAGATATAAAACGCATACTCTTCACGACGGCGATGATTAGGACTGGGAAGGCAGAGGAAGATGGAAGCATTTATATTTACCAGTAACACGAAATCTGACCACTGATTAGCTACTACTGTGACACTCTTGCCCATGTTCGTGTACCGTACCTCATCAACTTGAAGTCACCGAGCTTATGAAAGTCTCAACGAAAGTCGCAAAATCGTGCTACGTGCAACCGTGAACCAAGCAAACTGGTTGAATATGACCTTCCAAATCCCAAAGAAAAATCAATTGTGATTGAACGGGTAACTGATCGAGTACTGATGCATGTAGCGCAGACCTTGAAAATCAACATACGAAGGTCGAAGAGAGGGAAGCATCGCGGAAAGCCTCCGCCACGGTCGAAGGGAGTGTATCCGAGTCATAAGCATAATGCTGAAAGTTTGCGATCGCATTTGACGGCATCGTCCCCTTTAGCAAAGAAGCAAGACATGCACGATAGACAGACCCGAGCCATCTTTCAATGGACAGTCGCCGGTTGTGATATCGAAAGGGAGGACATGGTGGAGAGTGGGTAAACGACACGCGAGTGCACATCGCGAAGGGGGTGCGAAATCTGAAACTGAACTGTCTCGCAAGGCCTTGCAAGGCTCGTGTTTTTCCCACCACTTTGCCCCGAGTCATAATAACAGAATTGCAAAATATTTGCATTCGGGCAGGACTGAACACTAAATGTACTAAACCTAGTACACTCAGTTATATTATTGGGTATTTTCCTCTATCGACGGTTTGCCTCTTTTGGACGGCTGGTTAGGTTAGCTTGCTAGGTTACATAAACTTGTCAACCGAACGTGCGCACACCGCCATGACGATGGAGCATAGACTCACTTTCCTTACTTGGTAAGTAGCTAGTAGGTAAGCGCTCAAGCTAACTTTCTCTAGACCGACGCAACAGATTCTACGAGAGATACCCCATCCACGTGTGACCACAAATAACACGATGAAACGACAAGACAAGACAAGACAAGACAAGACAAGACGTCAACGATAACGACAATAAATAACGACCCGACCACGCAACGACGACAACCACGCAACGCACCGGCAGCGCGAACGTGCAAGACGGCGCGCGACGCGGTAACGTCGTCGTCATTTCCCTCGTCCCTCTCCTCGCTTACCATCGCCATCGCCATCGCCACTGGACGAGTACTGAGTCTCTCCTGTTATTTGCGACAAAAGACTGACAAAAACGAGCGCACAACACGACCAAGAAGATAATCTATACATCAAGGTATACGTATTTGAGCTGTGGTGCACATCGTCACGAGTTCGTTATGGCCCTTGCTTCAGTAATGAAACCGAGCATCGCAATATCATGAGCTGCCTTGATAGGTAGTCCATCTCTTGCTTCCAGTGGTCTCCGTACGTCCTGATAATTCACGTATGGTGGGTATTGCACGTCATCTTCTACCCCCGCCCAATCGAAGTCGATGATCATCAGTTTCGTCCTATCTTTGTTGATAAACATGTTCGACTCGCGTATGTCTCCGTGGACCAGCTGCCGAGAGTGCAGTTTCTCGAGCTGCTTTTCGATGTTGTCAAACACTGATCTAGGGAGTGGCTCGGTGCTGGGCAAGTCGGCCAATAAATCGTAGCCAAACTTAACCAAATCGTCCATGACTACCATGTACCAACCACCAGGGAGAATTTCGAATCCTCGTAATTTGGGCGCGAAACCGAGGTCTGCGCATTGCAGGTGAGCCTCCTTTGAGTAACGTTGTGTGAATTTGATGCAGATCCGAACTGCATGGTCCCCTTCGAGTGTACCGAAAAATACGAGCCTCGTCTTCTTGCCACCCTCGTCGAGCTGCTCCGTATAGCGGATGATTTGCTGCTTGCTCTTATCTTCAAGAGACTTAAATACCGTGCAATATGGGAACAGCACATCGTGTGACTGGTGCTCTTCTACAAAACCATCTTTGAAATTTTCGTAGTATGTCTTCAGCGTTGTGAGAGCTTTGCGAAACGCTGCCATGTGACGTGCCACCGTGAGCTGGGTTCGCGTATCCGTGGAATGATAGTGGAATGCGAGAGGCGTGGAAAGGACTTGTACGACAGGCCGTACATTCCACACTGCACCAGCGAACACCATGTATGGTCCTGGAGAAGAGCGTGTCGTTTGTCAATACCGCCGACAATTTTAGAAACAAATAACTACCTAAGGCTAACAGAAGAAAACAAGGCAAGGGAAACTTTGATTTTTTGAGTGCGTGTTGCTTCGTTGCCTCCAAATAGTATGAGGCAACTTGCATGTATGGCTCCGAGTTCGAGGTTCCGATCTCGTTCTTAAACTCGGCGATGAAGAAGGGAGGGAGGTCTGAATTGGCATTACCAACAGAGAGGCTCGAGTCCATTTCATAACGCGTTCCATGGACCTTTTTGGAGAGGTCGAGGTTGATATGGGCCCCTTTAAACACCTTGTCAACCGCTTTTATACGGTCGTCTTCGCTTCCGTGGAGATCCGACATGACATTCGCCAGCATTCCAACGAACTGGTTATCGTCTTCTGTCATTGTTCCGGTGTGGCAGTCATCTTCAAACTGGCCGAAGACCGAATGCAGCAGAGTTACAGGAATGACTTCTTCGGGGCCACGAGGGCGGCCACAGGGTATCTGCGTTGTTTGACTGCCTTGGGCTGCACGAAACTCAGAGGGTTTCGAACTCTCGGATGGCGACTTCTTTTTTTGAGCACGATTTTTGATGAACGTATCTCGCGCCGTTGCAATTGGATCCGCTCCTCCAAAGCCGCCCGAGTGCGAGAACGGGGGAGGATTCGTCGACCCTGTCATGCAGGAATCAGAAGGTATCAGGAAGATGATAGAGTCAACTTACTGGTACTGGAGAAAACTTCGACGATAACACATAAAGGCGCGAGAACCGGCACATCGAGGAAATTGAGCTCTAAAGTGTCCTCTGTGAGTAGTACACCGTCATCCGTCTTGCTAAGACACTCTTTGAGTTCGTCCTTATTTCCAAACGATATCCGGTATAAGCGTATATTGGCGCCGGCTTCGTTCCTCAGATTCGGGTACGCGTCCTTGATGTGGGATACAAATCGAGCGGTAATTTGACCAGGTTGGATTGCGATTGAACATTTGGCGTCGAGAGCTTGCCCACGTAACCAACAATCGATATTCGATGGCGCATCTGAAGAACAACAATCAATTTCACGGGGCCAACTTAAACCTCCATTTTTGCTTACCTACTATGATATGAATGCTAGGCGTGGGTGGCGGCTCCGGGAATGCCTCTGATAGCTTATGATCACCCACCAAGACCTCCGCATGCTCCGAGAGTGTGAATTGGATCAGACTCTCTGCATAAGGTCTGAGTACGGGATGCTTGGGTTTGTAGAGAGTGAGATCGTGTGCACCCACATCACGAAAAGCTGCTGGGTTCACGTTCTTGATAGCCATTTGAAGATCGTAGACAGTCTCTGCTTTTGAGATCTTAATCAGGAAGAATTTTCTAGGAACGACGGATCGGATCCAACAGGTGAGGAGTAGATCCATGGTGGCACGGTCGGTTTGTCTGAAACGAATGGGAACAACTACGGGCGTCGGGTACTACGTCACGGCTGAGGCAGCGGTCACGTGAGCGATCCACGTTCCCACGAGCGCGTTTTGGGAATTCACGTGCTGTATCCCAAATCACGAGACCGACTAGTAGGGGAATTGCTTTTCCTTCATTTTGAGTCAGTCACTCAGTGGCGTTGTCCAGACTGTAAGTTTAAGTTACAATGTATTTGCTTTACATAATAAAGGAAACACTCTGACCTTGCAAGACCTTGCAAGGCCGGTTGATCGAGGCGGTCTCACTTAGCCTTGCCAGGTCCCGCGAGATCACACGAGGGCAGTCCGTCACACGAGACGATTACAGGTCGACGTCCGGTCTAACGGCCCATGCGAGGTCCAATAATATTACTCACACTAGTATGCAGTGATACATAGTCTAAAATTGAAGTGACCATAAGCTAGGAGCGTAAATGAGAGCAGTCGAGCAAGCACAAGAAAAGGAAAAGGTTCCGGCGCATCATGCAGTGTGGCGGATACTTATCTTCGAGAGCGGCGATGCACGACCATGATGTGCGGTCAATCCATCACCCGTTTCTTGCGTACGAGCGTGCTCCAAAACTTGGCACCGACACGTAGCACTGCGACGACGTCCGAATCCGAGTTCTAGTCCACCGCTGCCGCCGCTCGTTTCATCTGCATCGCCACGAGAGACTGGACGTCCAGTCAGTATCGTGTAGTATCGGAGCGGCGCAGGCATTTTGACTTATTTCTTTCTCCCCCTTTTCTCCTTTTCCGCCCTTGCTCCCTTCTTCCCTGCCCCCGCCGAAACGTTCGGAACCGCCATCGCTTCCTCAATTTACTCTCTGGTAGGCTTCAACCCAAGCACGCCCTCTACGCGCGCCCGACCGCCTCCTTGAGCGTCTCACAGACGTTCAACGCAAAATTTCCAAGTCACTTCGTCCGCCAAGGGATCGCTCAACGATGCTAAACTACCCAAGTCGAAAATGAAATGCCGAAATATGCAAGTTTACCTCAAGTGGGTCAAGAATGAGATCAAGGCCAACAAGAGCGCGTTTGAGGGCTATCTGTGACAAGGGGATGATCATCGCAACGCGGGAGCGGTTCCTGATTTGGTGGGGCACACAGCTGGACAGGATGGGCTTACCCGACCTTGAGTCGGTTCAGGCTAACCACAAGGAGTTTGGCAAGACAGTCATTATCTCAGTCGCTATTCCAGGATGTGGTAAGTCCGTGTATGCACTTTCGATTACGTTCCGAGTCAGCACGCGCTTGAATTCAGGAAAGACCTCGGTTCCGTCGCTCTCACTCATCTCTTTTGGACACGCGCAAAGCGACAACGTGCAGGTTAAGAAGGCTGCTCCAATTTCCCGAAGTTGTGTTCAAGCTCTCCAAAACACGATGTCGTCGTCATCGCCGACAAGTACACGTGTACTACCTTGAGATATATATGTACTTGATTACTGCGACAACACCACGCGAAGCTGTCTCCAGCTTCCACCCGCCCGTCCCCCTACTCGCGCTAAACTGTTACCTGGACTATCACCCGTCAGCGACGCAGCACGCTCGTTCGCATATGTGGCGACCACATCGTACCACGGGCAAGCACCAGACGCTCCGGGCAGACGAGGTCGGAATGTCGCACGAAGTCATTCTCTGGCGGTTCATCCGCCAGACAGAGGGATTCGAGAACCGGGAAGCGGACAAGTGCTTGTGTAGGGGCACACGGTGGATCTAACATTTGTCACTTTTGTGGCGTCGACGGACGAGACTCCTTCCAAAGACAGCGATAGCCTTTCGCTCTACGACAGGGCGAGTATACTGATCCTCAGTAGTGTCCCAGGACTTGTTGAACTATGACGATGTGCCGTCGGAATGGATCGGGAGGCTCGTCGGCGGGTACACGTTGGACCTGAAGGCGAAGGGACATACAGTGCGGTGAAATGAGGACGGGTCGGTCATGTTGAAGTATCGCTGGGTGGGATAAGGGTTTCCGTCACGTCACTTGGTCATTCCCACGATTTATTATTCTGCAAGCCTGTCCGTTACGTCCAAGAATACCTTTCACTTTCAACGCTCAGTATGACTGATCTGCTTTTCTCAAACACTATCCCCACTTCGAAGGAACTCTCTTTGATCAAGCAAGTGGACTTCTGGAGGAGGACCAATAAGCAACCTGTCTTGGAAGCGATTGATGTCAAGGACCTTGGTGAGTACCACTGAAATGGTGCCCGTTTTCCCTGCTGAAAAAATATCTACTTAGACTGGGAAAAATTCTATGGAGATCAGGACAATGCTGATAGCCTGTGGACTGGTTCAGAGTACGAATTCGACATCAACAAGATCCCAGACGATAAATTGCTGCAGTTGAAAGATCTAGTGGCCACATTCTTTACGACGACGAATCCTCCTGCAAACAGTGAGCTATAGCCATCCCGTAGCGCCTGTTCGTGATTTGCAATACTACATCTCCTAGTTCGAAGGCAGAAGAAGATAGCAACCGATGGTAAAGGCACGCAGCGAAAGCGAGGTGTGACTGTAATCGACGAAAGTATGATTTGAGTATTTTGTTGTATATCAATATACCCATTGTCGGCCATAATATGATTCACAGACAAAGAAGATACGATGTCACATCCGGACAATGCAGGTGCAGGTGCAAATACAGTGCCCAGCAGGTCAGGCCCCTCCCGGGAGCCAGCTGCACCGTCATCAGCTCTCAACCAGGCGTTCCCGGGTGTGCAAACAAACATGGGTATGTTATGATTGTCGTAGATGTATTCTTATCCGATGATAAGTAATGTAGCAACGCAAGAAAACACGGGAAGATCTGAAGCTTCGCAGACGATCCAGATGGTGCGGATCTGTTTCCCTGATGCCAGTTAGTGGAATCTGCTTGCATTTCTGAATCGAATACACAACTACTCAACCGTAATGAAGATGAAGCTGGTAGGAGTTATCAATCCGATCGCGTATGAATCATCCTCATCCAGGAAACACCAAGCAGACACGGGCGAGGGAGCACAACATTTTCCCCTAAATCATTTTTATGAATGGAACTGGAATACACCACGACGACCATATCGCAGCCGATATGATAGTCCAGAATCTTGTTGGTTCTCTAGCGAGCCCAAAAGTTGTTCTTGGCCTATCCCTTCCCCGTGCACCAGCGTGTCATCAGACGACGATGAAAGGCAGCGAGACAAAGACAAGCCCATTTTTGAGGTATAGAATAATTAGGAGTCGTCTCATGTTCGTATTTAACGTGGGTAGAGCAAAGAATGGTTGCCCCAGCGCTTGCCGAAGGCTTCCTTGTTAAAGGTCATGATAACCACCACTTCCTACCTATCGCAAGTCTTCACAGACCTGCCCAGGACTGTCGAATTGAAGGTAGAATATTTCTGATAATCACGCCTTCGCGTCAGCTGTGCATCCCACAGAACAAAATCACATTGGGAGAGGTTCATGATGGCGAGGTGCATCCGCCCGCCTGCGGGCTGGACGGAGGAAGACGTGGCTGAGTACATATTAGCTTAACTTCCTGAGTATGACATGAACCTTGGAAAATATCTTCTGTTTGAAGTTCGTAGACGCACAGCCACTTGTTCGTTACTTGGTTCGTAATAGGCTCCCATGAAATGCCAGAATGACTATTTTGCCGTGTTTCCGGGGTCCATCGGCGTTTGCAGGGCCTTCATATGATGTGAACCTTGGAAAATATATTCTGTTTGAAGTTCGTAGATGCACAGCCACTCGTTCGTTACTTTGTTCGTAATAGGCTCCAACTTTTGATGCCAGAGGTAATCCCAATGCCTAGTCACTCGACATCAATGTACTGTACGTATCTTACACCTTCTCGATACGTATCACCAAAGAACAACGAAGGGGGAAAGCATCACTAAAGAGTGGTTCTCGGCCCATGCAGCGTGTCCGCTATACGTCGTTCTGGTATTTTTTTCTGCTCCAGGTGTCGTATTTCTGCATCCAGGAGGGCGACGTTCCGGCGGGTAGATGGTGTGTGTGGTGGATCTGAGGTTTCTTAGAGCTTGGCTATATCTCGCTGAAGTGCTGTTATGCGGTTGGTTAGTTTGGGGACGTGGGACCTGGAGGACTTCTTCGGGAGTGTGCGGATATCTGTTTTGCAAGCGGCCCACAGCTGCAGGGGGGCAGAACTGGACGGGTCGGCGGTTTTCAGGGCGGTCTGGACGGAAGCGCCGAGCGCGGAATATACTAACCTGCACCACTGTCGATCAGAACCTAAGTTACAGACGTGCGAGGGAGGGGATAGACCGTATGGAACGCCTTCACGAGCGCGCTGACCGCCCAGGAGCGACATTTGAGACACGATACCCAGATGACGTTGGTTAGGATGTTATGTACGCTCCAGCCCGCAAACGGGAGACGTGGTGGGTCGAGGGAGTTTGGAAACATTGGAATGACGAGGTGGGAGTAGTTCTGGTCGTGTGGGAAAGGGGCTGTGGCACGGTGGCACGGGTGCACGGGTGTCGCGCGCCCAGTGCATGAGAATACCAGAATTCGTAAGTACTTCACTCCTTTCATTAGGGCCCTACTTCATCGCGCAAGATGTCGACGTGTACTACACGCACTTCGACACTACACCAATCCTAGGGTCTGGCTATTCTGTTTCGCGTTAGCCCGAGCGGTGTGCTTGGCTTTCTCGGAAGAGTGTTGGGGTCCGAGGGTGACGGCTCGGTGTTTGGTAGGACCTTTGAAATGGCTGGTTGTGGGGAAGGGGGGTATTGGAGGCGGTGAGGTGTGCTGGATATGAGTGACTGAAACTGCAAAATGGGAAGTAGTTCCATGACCTCGCATGAAGTCTGGGCGGAGGAGGAGGAGGAGGAGGAGGAGGAGAAGGGGATGATACGAGTGACGAGGTCCCGTTGTCGATGACCATGTTGGCAGGGTGTTTGCAACAGAGGCCTCCTTGTCTGGTTCATCTGGAGCACATTTGGTAATCGCACGGAAGTCGTGGTAACGGGCACTAGGATCCGTCGTGTTGGCCGAGGTACTAAGCTGCGGTTGTCAAAATTGCCGGACCGGAACCGCTTTGCGGTCCTCGTACCCGATTACATTTATCAACTGAAAAAAGAATTTCGCGTTGCGACCTCAGTCTCGTATATCCCCATACCAGCTTGCTTAGATGCGGAACAATGACAAGAGCTCGGCCATGCAGGTCAGGGCGGGAACGGGACGACGTGTCGTTGCGTCGACAAATTGTCATGTCGTGCTGGTACACCGCTGTGCAATGTCATATCGT
>JBBPNG010000583.1:0-19497 GCA_038091095.1 Leccinum incarnatum
TCCGAACCCTGGAATGTTCATTCCAGAGCGATTCTTACTGGAGGATGGTACATTGAATGACGATGACATTCCATGGGTGTTCGGGTTCGGGCGTCGAATTTGGTGCGCGGCCGTTAATCCTCTTCTTGCGCCTTGTTTAACGTAGTGTGTAGTCCAGGGAGACACGTCGCAGTTGTGTCGCTATGGTCCGCGATGGTGTGCATGCTGGCGATGTTCAAGATCGAGAAGACGGAGGGGTCCGACAACGTGACGTGGGCCACAGGAGTGTCATCGTGAGTGACTGCTCCGACTTCCAGGGTGAAGCTGTCTTGGATGACGCGTGGTCTTTCTGACTCTTTTCAGACACCCGCTCCCATTCCCATGCAGGTTCGTTCCGAGAGATAAAGAGATGGACGGCGAGAAGCTAGCGGCGTTGATTCACGCGAGCCGTGTTGACTTGTTGTGAGTCTTGTGACTGTGTACTGACTTCGACGCTCTCCATTACAAGCCTACCACTACCAGCTTATATAGATGGGTACGGGTACATCTAACTTAGGGCCTGCCTACGGGAGACTAGAAGCTGCCTACCTTTTCTCCTCTTGATCGTTCTTGTTCACGTAATACTAGTAGCAAATGTGTTCACCTTATTTTGGCGCCCTTTTGCCTCCCCTTCTTCTTTTCCCACAGCTCATCCTTCCACCGAGTGCAGTAGTGTATAGCTTCTATAGAAGGCATTGAAGAGTCGAGTAAACGTTATGTATTAACTTTCTACGTGTTGCAACTTAGCTTCTTGTCACGCGCCAACGAAGCGGCACCTAAGAAAAAACAGGTGACTGGCTTTATAACGCCTATCGTACGGTACTACAAGACGCCCTCCGATTCCGACCACTCCCCATCTACCAAACGGAAACTCGCCCGAAATACTCTGAATCTACATACCTGAGACTAGAGACATAAGTGAACTTGCCGCGGAGGATACGTCAAACTTCGGGCAAATGATCTTAGTATGTGCCACGCAATGTGACCAACAAATGCAGTTTTTCAGTGAAAATCCCCGACTCCCAAGAAGTGGAGGAGGGGTTGTAATTGCACCAAACGTGCCGCAGTCCCTGCAAAGCGAAGTGCGCGAACCTTTAACTAAAAGCGGAAGTTATTTGCTCCTGTTGTGTTGAGCTGATGTTGGCTGCCACACACCCTCAGGCTATATATCTCCTGTTCTCTCGTCCCTCTTATGATTTTGTCCGCCGAACGACGTACAGGACGAACAGTGTATGGGTCGCTTTCAATTTACGTGTTTTGTTACTGACGTATTGCAGGTTCATTGACAAATCGCCTGTGCGGTGTTGTACTTTGCCTGCAAAGATTGTTGCTGCTTTGAAACTCGTAAAAATTTGTCGCTCCTCCTACGATTTCGTCCGCTGAACGACGTATGGGTTGAACAATGTGAGTCTCGCTTTTCACTCTAACTGCCATCTGTCTGCCATCCTTATTTTTAGTGTGTTTGCCGACCTGCCACGATCGTACGATTCGGAACGGATTACGAGTGAATCACGAGTGGGTTTTTCATCCGCAGATCATGGAACCTCTGTACGTATACCGAAACTTGAAACTGGTAATCTCTTCTGTGAGAGATTCACATCATCCTAAACCTTGTGACCCGTCGTCGTGTACTAGCTGAGAACGGCCCAGCCAGCCCCCATAGACTTTGATCCAGATTTGTCGAGTTTCCGCTCCGGGATTTTCACAACCTTGCACCGGATCGGTGCTTCCTACACTACTGGTGTCCCATCACTGTCCCAACTTCCTCCAACCCTTGCCCTCACAAACTTTCCCATCGGATCCAATTCTCATCATTATTCACGATAACCTGCCTGCTAGCCAGATGTGGACTGTCGTCAAAGCTCTGCATTTTCAGATCCCGTCGGCTCGTAAGGCCATGAGGCCAAACACTGCTTTGCACCGTGCAACGATGCCCTTGCTGCCTAAGCTTGCCTCTCGCGTCACGATACAGCGTAAGCGAAGGTGAGGCAGCCAGTGCGAGGAAACCCTGATCAGTTTCCTCTCACTCCAGGCCAAGCGCGAATGCTTCGCTCACTGCTGCAGCGCTTGCCAGTGGATGAGCACGATCACACGAGTGGCTATATCTCCACCAACAGTGGCCAAGATTTTCAAGTTTCTCCTAATAGAACACAGAATCCCGTGGTGAGCCTCTCAAAGTACTGCCTCCGTCGCCTTCACTATCGAGATCGAGCAACTTTGTAGTTCTTTCACATAGCCATGATATCCTGCGTAAGCTTCACTTGTAGAAAAGATTCACATAATTCGATCTCCTATGCTCATCGCCGAATCACAATGACTCATTCTCAGTACCCGAGCCAAGCATTAGAATGTGATACGCCGTATATATATAGTCCAACTCGATATCAGTAAACCTTGATGGCCAACAATCACGAGCGTAACTTGTAAGGTGTTTTCTCACCTGTGAGCTTGAACTCCACTTATATGAATATGTGACGAAGTGATACGTGAAATATTTCACGTGCGTACCTCAGACAAGCTGATGCTCTATGATTATCATCAGCCGGTACTAACCGGCTCGACACAAGGTCGAAGGTCATCTGAATTCTGACTCAAACACGTCTCGGATGGCGTTGGGATGACTGTAGGCTTTGAATTGACCATGTGACACGGGCGTTGGGCATTACTTAAAGCGCCAAAGAGTCTCGGATACATCACGCAGCATAGTGCATGCGGGAAAGGGCGGTGCGTACGGTCAACCAACTTTATCGATGAACAAAATGTCCCTATATAGTCTGCTCAGTCAACATGATCGCAACGACGAATGTGGTTCAACTGTGATGTTTTTCGATGAGTGGTGAGAAGGCTCACCTATTGGCTACGATTCATCAAGTACACGGAACCAGGATACAGCAAGGTATCGTGACGAACTAACTTTAGCCGAACACTGAGACGCGTTGCTTGAAAACCGTGGAGAATAAACTACCGAACGTGCTCTCTACGTAGCTCTTTGACCAAGGTATCCGCGGATACAGGTGCAGAAGGCAGTGGATCCATGGGCGTACCTGGAGGCGGAGGGTGACGGCGAGCATTCCCACTCCACTTCCAGGCACGACTTATATGTTTGCATCAACCAAATTTTGTTCAGCCGTCTGTAACTCGAATCGTTGAATTAGAAATGCATTTTAGTCCAGGATCTACACCAAAGAACGATTCCTATAATATCTTGGATCCATCAGGGAGCCGGGGATTGGCGCCTGGCGCCGCTACGATATCCTAATATTATATAATGTTCCCGGCACATGTTGAACCGGCCATTTCGGTGGTCACGCCCTGTCCTCGCCTTTGATTCTGTCCACCACACTTGCCTACCCGTTCTCGCCCTCCCTGCATCGCCCTGTCGTCACATCATCAAGGATGCGGCTAGTAACCGGCGCACCCTTAAGGTCAAGGTGACCGCACGGCGGCGCCACGCCGATCGCGATCGAAGCGGTGCGACGCGGCTGTGCGTACTTGGTACAGTAAGTATTAGATATGAAAATAAAAGCTGAGAGGTGAGTCGTAGACTGGTAGTATGCTTGGGTTAAAATGATATTGTTCAGCTTACAGAGTTTTCATTGCAGGGACATTCATCTCTTCCGTGTATGATCACGGTGTCTGCGTATCAAACACCGGCCAGCTTTGGCAGGTCCCCGAGCCCGTTCCGGCCTTCTATCAAAACGCCAATTTTACCCCAAGTCGACCCAATCAGAATCCCACTTCTGGGCCGACATTTTATTTAAGGGTCCACTCGAGCGCTAGTGGTTATAGTCACAAACCATCATGATTGCAGCACTCCTTGGACTGGTATTCGTCCTGCTGGTCGTCGAGGGAATACGGAGGTTCAGACAATCACAGTCACACCCCACGCGAACACCGCTCCCCCCTGGCCCGAAACCCCTCCCGTTCCTTGGAAACCTGCTCGACCTGGACAAAGATGCACCCCATCTCACTTACATGGCGTGGTCGAAGATGTACGGTAAGTCCACTCTCCGATCATGGCAAACGACAAACACGACACCGACGTACAACCATAACAAACAGGCGATATCATATACGTGCGCGTCCTGGGACAGGACATCATCGTGCTGAATTCAGAGGAAGTCGTCTCCGAGTTGCTCGAGAAGCGCTCGGAAAAATACTCGGACCGCCCCGTGTTCTCTGCCGTAGACCTGTGTGTATTTGCGCTCTGTCCTGCGTCCTGTGTGACCTCTCTCTCTCAAGCTGCGGGCTGACGGTGGGGCACTTCTCATCCGCGTTTGCGCAGGTTCGGCTGGGAGTCGACAACTAGCGTCTTGCGGTACGGGCCGACGTTCAGACTGCACCGACGTCTAATGCACCAGTCCTTCCACGCCAACGCCGCGTGGGCGCACCGCAACAGACAACTGAAAAGGGCGTACGAAATGTTGACGCGCTTGTTGGACGACCCTGAGCATTATGTGGACCATTTCACCACGTGCGTATGTTACACTACAACTTTTATACCTGCGCCCCATGTGTCCCGCGATGGTGTTGTGCTCATTCGAATGGTTCGTAGGTTCGTGGGAGCCGTGGTCATGCAGGTGACGTATGGGTATGACCTGAAGGAAGGTGAAACGTTCGTAGCGATGATGCATCGAGCGTCGGAGATCTTTGTCAGCGTGGCGGCCACGCCCGAACTGTCGGCCTTGTGCACCACGTTTCCATTCGGTGAGTCAATCCGGTCTAGGCTTCTCCCGTTCTATTCACTGACAACGTGCATGATGCAGTGAAGGTTTTACCTTCGTGGTTCCCAGGTATGGGGTTCAAGTCTGTGGGCGTTGAGTGCCAGCGTCTGGTGTCTGAAGGGGTGAATGGAACGTACGAGTGGGTCAAACGACGTGTCGTATGTCCCGAAATCATTAATTATCGCGTGCGTGCGTGCGTGGCTAACAGGATATATTTTAAAGGACGAAGGTAGCGCTCTACCATCCATGGTCTCGGATGCCATCGTTCAACATGGTCTGGACGATAGTCCCGATAAGCAAGAGCTTGTGAAAGCCGTCAAAGACTCTGCAGGCACACAATATGCAGGTAATTGTTACTCTAATTGGCTCTGGGTTCACTCCTCGAGGCTAACAACGTCCGCAGCCGCGATGGAGACTGTTTGTATTACCTTCCCGTTGATTGTGATCATGCCCTGACTTTCGAGCAGACGAGTGCAACGCTTATCATATTTGTCTATCTCATGATGAATCACCCAGATATTCAGCGTCGTGCACAGGCAGAAATTGACCGCGTCGTCGGGCGGCAGCGATTGCCCGACTTTGACGACCGAGCAACGTTGCCGTATGTGGAGGCTCTATTGCGCGAGACGATGAGATGGCATCCCGCGTTGCCTACAGGTGTGCTTACCTCTATCATCTGCACTTATATTCTGTTGACCTGTTCTAGGTATTCCACATGCCCCCACCAAAGACGACGTCTATCAGGGGTATCACATCCCCCAAGGTGAGCTGCGCCGACATTTGGAGCGATCCTGGCTCATTACCCTACGCAGGTGCTATGATCCTGCCCAATATCTGGTGAGGATATTGACTCGTCGAGCACACACGTGCGATGACTTCGGGACACACGTGTAGGTCGATGTCACGGAACGAAGACAAATATCCAGACCCTGAAGTATTCATGCCGGAGCGATTTTTGCAGGAGGACGGTACTCTAAACGACGACAAGCTCCCCTGGATATTTGGATTCGGTCGTCGGATCTGGTGAGTTCTTCGCCGTTCGCGTCGTTCGCATTTATGATACGGTGTACACAGTCCAGGCAGAAACATCGCGGAAATCTCACTGTGGTCTGCTGTAGCGTGTATATTGGCAGTGTTCAGGATCGAGAAGACGGAGGGGTCCGATAATGTGAAGTGGACGACGGGATTGGTGAGGTGCGTCGTCGTTCTGGTTACCGGGAGCCACGATCCTTGTTGATAGGGTTTTTGCAGCCATCCGCTTCCTTTCCCGTGTAACATGGTCCCAAGGGATGAAGGAATGGATGGTCAAAAGCTTGCAACATTGATTGGCGCGAGCCGCATCGACTTGTGACTTCCGATTGTAACAATAGTATGTATATGTTTGCTATGATATAAGACGTGGGATGTGACCTTGTTTGTTTCACTGCGCCCGAGCCATCCACATCCAACAGAAGTGCTGGAATGAGGTGCCGAGTGTCTAAACCATAACCCCTCCCCCCGACGGTCAGTCTCGACTCTCCAGGCGCCTACTCTGCATGCTCTCAGGACAGTTTTGTATGCACACCCAGGCTCACTGTTCCGCCCGTCTGGGCACAAGTGTATGTTTCGATCTGATCCAACAGTACGTATTTGTTACTGGTAGGTGTGTATTGCGATTGATTGTGGATCGCAAAGGAAATGCGGGAGAAGTCGGGTGGAATGCATGCCAGGAAGCAGAGCAGCCTGAGAGTCTGACAGTTGAAACGCTGAAACCTGAGACCCTACTATACCGGTATGTACCTATCAGGCGCGCTGGCTCCACTGGCGGTCCTGCAAATCGCTCATCGTCGGATCTTCGATTGCATTTCAATACGTGAAGTAGACATGGCAAAGGTTGGCGCTGAAACAACTCCTACTATAAATACTTTGGGCGTACAGTGGGATTGTTTGCATTCCCAGAGCCAGCGTTTTCACCTCAACAATCATGATCGTAGCGCTGATCGCATCCGCAGTTGTTCTCCTCGCCGTCGAAGGGGCGCGAAGGTTCATACATTGGAAGTCATCACCAAGCTCTGCCCCATTACCGCTTCCACCAGGCCCGAAACCGCTACCTTTCATCGGGAACGTACTCGGAATGAACAAAGACGCACCACATCTCACCTACACGGAGTGGTCAAAGACATACGGTACGTCGCGGCATGCACATTGAGATAGTGGTCCCGAAACTGACTCCGGCTTGCAATCGTCGGACAAGGCGACGTCGTCCATACGAACATCTTGGGCCAGACCATAATCGTACTGAACTCGGAGGAAGTCGCTGTCGATTTACTTGAGAAACGTTCTCAAAAGTACTCTGATCGGCCCGATTTATCCATGACAGACATGTGTGTTCTCTTTGCCAGCTGTTTCCCTGAGCATGGGCGGGGCCGCTTTGCTCTTCACTCTCAACAAACGTCTGCTGACGCGCACCCACATGATACAAAGGTTCGGAATGAAAGACTTCACTATTATGGCGCGGTATGGTCCCACATTCAAGTTGCATCGACGATTATTCCACCAGGTTTTTCACGCGAACGCGGCGTTGACTTATCGTCCGAGGCAACTGCAAAAAGCGTACGAAATGTTGACCCATCTTCTCGACGATCCGTCGTGCTACGAAGCACATTTCACCACGTGAGTCCTCGTGTTCATGTGTTTTATACAATTGGTTACTCACACTCTCAACACAGGTTCTCTTCTGCCATTGTTATGGAGGTCACATATGGATATAACGTGGAGGGAACGGATACATTCGTGACGTCGATGAAACAAGTGGGGCATGCTATACTCCGTGTAACCACACCAGAAACCATAGCCATTTGTACTGCGTTTCCGTTCGGTGAGTTATCTCCATCCGATGTCACGGTGATGCTCATTATCTACGATTGCATGGTGCAGTAAAGGAATTGCCCGCCTGGTTTCCCGGGATGGGATTCAAATCCGACGCTCTGGAGTTACGGCGCTTGGTGCCCGAAGCAATAAATGGACCGTATGCATGGACTAAACGACGTGTCGTACGTCCAGAAATTGGTATGTGTATATCTAATGACGAGTTCAAGGCGGAAGGAAATGCAACACCGTCCATGGTCGCCGATGCCATCATTCGGTATCGTCTGGACGATGATTCGAACGATCCAGAGCTCGTGCAAGCGGTCAAACACTCTGCAGGAACTTTGTATACAGGTGATCTGAAATGCATGCATTTCATTTGATGCTGACGACACCCGCAGCCTCGGTTGAAACGGTCTGTCTCATTGATCCAACGTGTGGGATCACTTAGTGACGTGTTTCCTATTCGACAGACTAATGCCACGCTGATAGTGTTTGTTTATCTCATGATGAACCACCCGGAGACGCAACGTCGTGCACAAGCCGAAATAGACCGCGTCGTTGGACGACAGCGACTGCCAAAATTTGAAGACAAACCATCATTACCGTACGTTGATGCCGTGTTGCGGGAGACGATGAGATACCATCCAGTGGCGCCCACCGGTGCGTTTACCTTAGAGGCTTGGTTTCTGGATCTCTTAACATGTTCCAGGTGCTCCTCACGCGACATTGGAGGATGACGTCTATCAAGGGTATTATATCCCACAGGGTGAGTAGCACATTGGATCTCGCAGAGACTCTTACTCGATGGAGTTGTGGCAGGTTCGATTATTGTGGCAAATCTCTGGTAAGGACTCTGCCTTGTCGGGCATGTGGTCTGCATGTTGATGGGCATCATTGCAGGGCAATCTCACGCAACGAGCTTAAATATCCGAACGCTGACATGTTTACACCAGAGCGATTCTTGCTGGAGGATGGTACATTGAACGACGACAACATTCAGTGGACATTCGGGTTCGGGCGTCGAATCTGGTGCGCAGCCGTTGATGCTCTCTCGCGCCTTGTCTGACGTGGTGTATAGTCCAGGGAGGCACGTCGCAATTGGGTCGTTATGGTCCGCGATGGTGTGCATGCTGGCGATGTTCAAGATTGAGAAGACGGATGGGTCCGACAACGTGACGTGGACCACGGGAGTGACATCGTGAGTGGCTGCTCCGACCTCTCCTCGATAACGCGTGGTATTTCTGACTGGTGCCAGACACCCGCTCCCGTTCCCATGCAAGTTCGTTCCGAGAGATGAAGAAATGGACGGCGAGACTTTAGCGTCGTTGATTGATGAGAGCCGTGTTGGTTCATGACTGGGTTGTGACTTCGTCTTCAAGCTGACGCTCGCCATATGATACAATGTAACTTGCCTTGTTTGTTTTATACTGCTCCCCACTTTTTGCTGCGCACCTCTCTGCATGCTTTCCTCGTGCATGCTCCGCCGAAAGTGAAAGTACCACTAGTACTATAGGCGCAAGAGCTACTCCGGACGTACCACACAAACCATTCGTGAGTGTGCTTAGGCCCGGGTGCGTGCGCTGTGGCCTATCAACCAGGCTGGGGTTTGTCCCTGTGAATGTCTTCTATACCTCCAATACGTTCGCCGGTCCAAACTTGTTGCTTGGGGTCGCTCGCGACTGGTGTCCAACGCTGGCGATTCAATGAACCTGTATCACATAAAAACGAAAACTTTGTCGCTCTGTCCGACTCGCCCACGTGACGATCATGTTGAAACTGATGCAGGGTATAAAGATACGGCCATCGAATAGCATGTCCCCCCAGATTATTAAGAATCAGAACTTGTCCCTTTCTGCATGATCTAAGTAAGTGAACCCTCCTTTAGGTTAAAGTCAGCGGCTTCACCTGCTTGTGCCTTACTATTCTCAGGCTCATATACCCAGCCAATCACAGCGGCGCACCCACTGCGGGGAGAACTCCGTTGATCATGATGGGAACTTCGTGTCTGTTTGAGCGCTAGCGTCTTCTTTTTGACAATCATGATCATTGCGTTGCTCGGACTCGCAGCTATCCTTCTAGCCGTCGTTGGTACTCGAAGGCTCAGACGCTCGCAGTCTCCAGCACGCTCTGCCCCACTACCGCTCCCTCCTGGCCCGAAACCGCTCCCAATAGTCGGAAATGTGCTCGGCATGAACAAAAATGCACCGCATCTTACGTATACGGAGTGGTCGAAAATTTATGGTAAGTATGTCTCCATACATGGTGCCCCAAGCACGGTGATACCGACGTGCCGCGCTTTCATCTTCAACAGGCGACATCGTTTACACACGCGTTTTTGGCAAGGACATAATCATCCTGAACTCGGAGGAAGTCGCCACCGTGCTGCTCGAAAAGCGTTCGCAGAAATATTCTGATCGTCCTCCGGTGGCTCACGCAGAATTGTGCGTTCCTCCCTGCACGCCGCCTTCTGTGCTCTCGTCTGTGTGCTAACCTCTAAGCCCTTGACAAAAGGTTCGGCTGGCAATGGACGACCTCTGCGGCTTACTACGGGCCCAAGTTCAGGCTACACCGGCGATTGTTACATCAAGTCTTCCACGCGCAGGCAGCGTTGGCATACCGCCCAAGACAACTGCAAAGAGCGTACGAGATGATCACCCATCTGTTGGACGACCCCACACACTATACGGACCATTTTGCAACGTGCGTGTTTCAACTCCGCCAACTCAGAGGACATGTCTATGATGACTCATTCGAGGCATGTACAGGTTCTCCGCTGCCGTGGCCATGCAAGTGACGTATGGGTATAACGTCAAGGGAGGAGAGACCTTCGTGAAGTCGATGCAGAGAGCCTTGGAAATCTTTCTCAGCGTCGCCACGCCCGAAATAACCGCCTTGTATAGTGCGTTCCCCTTCGGTGAGTTAACCACATCCGATGTCATACTTCCTGGTTGATCATGGATACGTACTTGATACAGTAAAAGTGTTTCCAGCATGGTTTCCAGGAATGGGATTCAAGTCCAAGGCCCCAGAATGCCGGCGTCTATTGGCTGAGGCGGTAAATGCCCCATATGCATGGGTCAGACAACGTATCGTACGTTCAGAAATCAATGGCGGCTTATTGCGTATGACTGATGAGATATTCAGACGGAAGGGAATGCAGCGCCATCCATGGTCGCAGATGCGATCATTCGACATCGTCTGGACGACGATTCGAACAATCCTGAGCTTGTACAAGGCATCAAAGACTCTGCGGGAACATTGTATTCCGGTGTGTGATCCTTCCAAATTGAATGCGGTTCGACAATGCTAACGGCGTCTGCAGCCTCGGTTGAAACGGTTCGTTAATACTCATCCAACGGCTAGAATCGTGGAATGACGTCCTGGTGGTACAATAGACGACCGCTACGTTGATCATGTTCATTTATCTCATGATGAACCATCCAGAAGTCCAACATCGCGCCCAGGCAGAAATCGACAGTGTTGTCGGGTGGCAGCGATTGCCAGACTTTGAGGACCGGCCATCGTTGCCGTACTTGGATGCTGTATTGCGGGAAACGATGAGATGGCACCCAGTCACACCCATCGGTGTGTTCAGTCTCGAGACTAGGTTTCAACATTTCGTTAACCGTTCTAGGCGTTCCACACGCTACTACCGAAGACGATGTCTATCGAGGCTATTATATTCCGCAAGGTGAGAGACATTTCAACTCTCACCGCGGCTGCTTGCTGATGGATGTCTGCAGGTGCGATGATTGTGGCTAATGTCTGGTGAGGACATGAGCTTGTTAGGTGCTACATATACAATGCTGACGGGTATTTGCAGGGCCATGTCACACAACGAGGAAAAGTATCCTAATCCCGATGAATTCATACCAAACCGATTCTTGCGGGAGGACGGCACGTTGAATGACGACAACATTCCGTGGGTGTTTGGGTTCGGGCGTCGGATCTGGTGCGTTGGACCATTGGATGTCGATATCTCGCTCGCTCATGTTAAACCATCGCACTCTCACTTTTCTGACGTGGCGCACGCAGTCCAGGGAGGCACGTTGCCGACGCGTCGCTATGGTCTGCGATAGTGTGCATGCTAGCACTGTTCAACATCGAGAAGACGGAGGGATCCGATGACATCAAGTGGACGAGCGGATTCGGATCGTGCGTGGCCGCTCCGTTCGCAGAGAATAAAGTGTCCAGTGCTAATGCGCAATTCTTTTGCAGACATCCGCTCCCATTCCCGTGCAAGTTCGTGCCGAGAGACGAAAAGATGGATGCTCAAAAGCTGGCATCGTTGGTTTATGCGAGCCACGTCGACTTATAATGATCGAGGCACCCGTCAAGTTTCTTTCTTTCTGTTTCTTTTTGTTTATTCGTGTACGTTGGGTGGTGGGTCCGGACGCCAACAAGTAGCTATTTATGCATGGAACCAGCAGGTCTAATGTCTTGCTATCGCTGGACTAGTTTGTTCATCTACAAGTAGACGACAGAGCTGTCGAGGTGCATGCCTGGTCGGATGTAGTACCAGGAGGATTTACCGCGTGACGAACTGCGGAACGATGATCGAGGGCCAGCGTCGATGGAAATATACGAGCCGTCTTGACTAGTGACGGTAGTCTCATTCCCCCGACTTTCTTCCTTTTGCGCCATCGTTGCTGTTTTTCTCATGCAACTAACGAAGTCGACATCCACGAAGAATATTTTTATCTCTCAACGTAAGGAAGTCGACAGATCAAGCGACAATGGCGAGTGCATTTCGCTCGCTAGGGTCACCTCGTTAGAACTTAGGTATTGCATATGTAAGCCGACGGGTATTGATTACAAGACACCCTCCGACTCGGACCATTCCCCACTTACAAAACGGAAAACTGTCCCGAGGAAGTCTACACACCTGAGATTGCTGAGACTAGAGACAGGATCAAGCTTGTCATGAAGGATACGTCGCAGGTCTGATCATGATGTGCCATGCAATACAACATGCGCGACCAGTCGTTCAGCGCCGATCTATTAAAGTGAGGAGGATACATACCGTCTATCGTTTGGGAAAGTTCCTAGAGGAGGAGAAATAAGGAATCAAGCGACAGTGGGAGATGGGCCAAACGCGGGGGAATAATTCGACTTACGTCGGTATCCAGCACCTCATCCAAGTCCATCAGTCGCAGCGTGAGCGAGCGAAGAGAAGCAAAATCCTTCCAACCAGGATCGTCCAACATGCTTTGCAAGAGGTCACGAGCCATCGTGCAGGCAGCCGTCCCATCAAGTACAAAACACAGAGCCTCGAGAGACCGCGGTGCTTGCTTGGGCAGGACATCTAGCCCTGACATGTAGTCCATGTCTTCTTCATCGTCGGAAGCATAAACGTGCAGTTCCGTGACCGCAGACTGGCGTAGCCATATATTTTCTTCGAGGTCCCAAAAATCTGTGGCAAACGTGCGCAAGTACGCCGTGTCGATGGCCGCGACGCACTGTTGATACTCATTGCACTCGAACATGCTCAGTCGAGACACTTTCAGTTTGAGATTCTTCTCGGGTTTTATCGCGTCTGCAGCTTTGCCTTGCAGGAATTTGCACTGGAGGAACACCAAATCCTCGAGCGAGGGAAGCGCCGTGATCATGCTCCAGAGCTCCGCGTACATGATACAATAAGCCATCTCAAGCTGGCGGATGTTTTTCATCTGCAACGTTGCAGTGAGGCATTTCTTGGCAAAGGGCTCAACCGTGGAATAGCGTGCGTCTTTGGACCGCCAGTTGGTGAAACAACATACCCTCACTGTTTGGGCGAGTGCGAGTGCGAGAGGCTGCTTCTCTGCAATGCGAGTGCAAAGCGTGGATCCAAGGGAGGTCTTGTGTATGCCGCGAGCACGGCCCCAGGAAGGAGAGTACGAAAACTCTACGAACTCGAAGACGCGCGGAAGGCAGACGTTGGCGAAGAACTTGCAAACGAGAGAAACATTATGCAATGTCTCGAGATCCTCGGGCTGTAGGCGCCCCTTGTACGGAGCGATGAGATCGAAGATGTGAAGGTACATTTCGTTTGGTATAACAGGCAAGACTTGGTCAGTCCTCCGTCTCTCTGGGGCTGAGCAGAACGATGAAAAATCGGGTCGATAAAAGAGATAGGGATGCATTGTGGACTCACTGGAACACTTGAAGAGAGACATTTCTACTGCAAACCAATTCTGAAGCGAAAAGAACAATACGGAAATGCAGATGCGTACGTGCTTGAGTACTATGTGTGGGCGTCGTACTGAGCAAAGGCAAGGTTGTTGTTCCCACACACGAGTCGACCTCCACTACATCCTGGGACACGGTGACGTAAGCTCCCAATCGTGCGTCCCGGCCCAAAGTTCTACCTCTGCCCGTTGTTCGTTTGGGGTAACAATGCAGCAACACGCACTGGAAATCTTGGAATAGGACGATCTATGGAACCCTGCCTATTAGACTTCAGCTGGCTGTTGCTCGAGTCCTGAAGATGAGTGGCGCTGCTGATATAATAAGTTGGACTGGAAGGATCAAGCAAATGACGATGGACTTTCTTGTCTGTTCATTGCCTCCGAAGACTCGGAGTTTTGTGATATGCTGGATGCTAAAATCTTTTTTTTTTCTGGCAGAGCCGTGGTTACATAGTCCTCTGTCCCATATCTATTGTACGGAAAACGGATATCATCAAGCTTCTCAGGATTCGATTGTCATGGATTCTCGTGTTTTCGCGTTCAAGTTCGTATGCATAAAAAGGGTGGTAAGTCATTAGAATCGCGAGCGACACTCATTGTGTCTAGTCGCTTTCGACGGGGTCAGATACCTCCCCATCCAGTTTCCAGTTCAAGTCAACCCGCTCTTAAACAGATCCTCGCCAGGCTGAATCATGGACAGAAGGCGACTCTTGGTCTTGTTTCTAGACGGTAGTACTCGCTGTCTTGACGTGTATGCCGCAAATGGCCCACGAAGCTGACAACGAGCCGAAGTTTATCGCCATAGCGTACAACGACACAATCGTCACATCCTTCGCTTGGTCTTCAGTCTCGTTTGAGATGCTGGAACGCAACAAGGAGTGCTGAAAAGAATGCTCTCGAAGACGCGGGTCCAGTCTCTCTGTATGTAAGTACAATATAATTTTTAAAGCGCGCTCGTCATCTTAACTACTTCGCTGTACTAGTACAGGCTGATTTCTATTTCTACCACTGGAGTACGACGTACAGAAAACGAGGTCAAGTGCGTTCGTCATCGTCGAAGGGATCACTCAGGCTGCAACGGGCGATGAACTGCATGCGTGGTTCAGGATCGAGAAGACAGTGGTGACAAAGTCAAGTGGATGACGCTGTGGAGGTGAGTAGCCATATAGCCAATCTGAGAGAGGTATTTAGGGCTGACGCGGGTACTGCAGCCATTCGCTCCCTTTCTCATCATGAAGGATCGTTCCGAGAGACAAAGGGATGGATGGTCGGAAGCTGGCAGTGTTGATGGATGCGAGTTGTGTTGGCTCATGACGGATCTTCAAAGCTCCATCCTCGATTTATGTCCACAGGCTTTCTCGTCTTATCGGTGCGACACTATGTTCAGCACAAACAAGTGATTTATTAGATATGTACCTCCTGGTTTGGTTTACAAGCGTAAGGTGACTTCTTCCGAGGGTTGCAGCGCTACTGGACCAACCAGCCCTCTAAGAAAGAAAGAAAAAGGTCCGGAGACGACATTGCATCATCATCCTTCGTTTCACAGGCTACAAGACGCTCTCCGACCACTCCCCATCTACTAAACGAATAACCCTCCCGAAATAATCTACATGACTGAGACTGGTGCCAGAACCAAACCTGTCACGAAGAATATGTTTAAGTTGGGGCAAGTCATCTGATGTGACATGCAATGCAAGAAATGCAAGGATTCCTTCAGCACAGATACTTATATTAGTATGAGGTGATTCATACCGTTTATGGATTTGGAAAGTTCCTAGAGGAGAGGGCACGATAAGTGTATGCGAAACACCGAACGGGGGGCACAGGTCGACTTACATCCGTGACTGGCCTCCAATCTTCAACTACTTGTAGAATGAGAGAGTGAAGTGAAAAAAGATCCTTCCATGCACTTGGATTATCTGACATGCTTTGCAAGATATCTCGAGCCACGAAGGGGACTTCGATCACGGAAACAGTGAAATATAGGACCTCGAGAGACCGCGGGATTTGTGAAAGGATGGTATTCAGCCTCAGTCTGTTGTCTTCGTCCACTCCATCAACATCGACGTGCAACTCGGTGACGGCAGAGTTACGCAGCCAAGACAACTCATACTCATAGATATCGAGAGACCATGTATCTGTGCCAAACGTGCGCAAGTGCGCCACGTCAACGTCGTTGGCCATCAGACACCCATTGCATGTATCCAGGAAAAGCTGGGACACTTTAAGCTTGATCTTCTTGGGTTCCAGGTCTGCAGGCAAGGACAGAAAATCGCAACTGTGAAAGGATAGATCTTCGAGCGACGGCAGCGCCACGATCGCACTCCAGTGTTTAGCCTCCACGGAGCAGCCGGAAAAATGGACTTCGCGGATGTTCTTCATGTACGATATTGCCGCAATGTACATCCCGCCCACATGTGAGCCCGTGAAGTCGTGCTTCCAGTTCGTGAAATGACACGACTTCACTCTCCGGGCGAGTGTGAGCGCGAGAGGCTGCCGCTCGGCAATATGTGCGGATAAGGTGGGTCCGACTCTTTCGTGCACGAAATTAGAGAACACAACGCCTGGAAACACCACAAACTCGAATATGCGTGGAAGGCAGACGTTGGCGAAGAACCTGCAAACGCGGGAAAGATTGGAGAATATCTTGAGCTCCTCGTTTTTCAGGTGTTCGTCGGGTGAGGCGACGAGGTCTTGAAGTATGTATAAGTAAATCTCGTTCGGTAGTGAAGTTCGGTTGACCGACTGTCTTTTTGGGGCTGGGCAAACACTGAGTCGATAGGCGGGATAAAATATTGTCAACTCACTAGACCACTTGAAGAGAGACATGTCTACTGTAAACCAAACACAGGACGAAATGGTTTGATGTGAGGCTGTTCAAGTTCCCACACTATTCCAGAAATAATCTACACCCGGTACACTCCTTCTTAGTATAGAGCAATGCACGCCGTCGCTCCGGATGGGACATTTTTGGGCCCACTGAACTACCAACTCAGGGCCAACTGCTCCCTATGTCATGATGAAGTCGAGAGCCTCGACCACATCCTCTTCCGATGCACAAGTAACGAATGCACCACCGTCTGAAACCTGGCCGAATCAATATGGCCCCAAACCCATGGAGAAAGGATAAGCGGAACTTCGGTGATAAGTTGGCTGATGCGGCCCTGAAGAAAAAGGCCCGCAGGCGACTCATCATCAGAATCACTGGCAAGGACACGCTGACGTAAGCGACGCCGAACCAGCAACTTGAAGCACTCAGTACTCATGCACATGAACCACCCTGACTCGGTCTACTAACAACGTGCACATGTGGAGATCGGCGGAATGGTAGGGCATCAACGACTTCCTGACTGTGAGGACAGGTTCACCTTTCCATTTATGGATGCCATCACGCCAGTGAGTGTGTGCGTTCACTTTCAATTCTACGTTCCATTTCTCAGGCTGGATCCAAGGAATTTCTCGTGCAACTAACGAAGTCGACGTCCACAAAGAGTATCTTTATCTCCCAACATAAGCAAGTCGACAGTTCAAGCGACAGTGGCGAGTGGATTTCGCTCGCTAGGGTCACCTCGTCAGCACTTAGGCGTTGCATATGTGAGCCAACGGGTACTGACTGTAAGACACCCTCCGACTCGGACCATTCCCCGCTTACAAAACGGAAAACTCTCCCGAGGAAGTCTACACACCTGAGATTGCTGAGACTAGAAACAGGCTCAAGCTTATCATGAAGGATACGTCGCAGTGTAGGCAAGTTGTCTGATCATGATGTGCCATGTAATACAGCAAGTGCGAGCAGTCGTTCAGCGTCGATCCTTTAGCGTGAGGAGATACATACCATCTATGATTTGGGAAATGTCCTAGAGGAGACGATAAGGAATCAAGCGACGATGGGAGATGGGCCAAACGCGGGGGCATAATTCGACTTACGTCGGTATCCGGCCACCCACCGTATTCCAGTTGCAGCGAGAGCGAGTGAAGAGAACCAAGATCCTTCCAACCAGGATCGTCCAACATGCTTCGCAAGAGGTCACCAGCCATTGTGCAGGCAGCCGTCCCATCAAATACAAAACATAAAGCCTCCAGAGACCGCGGTGCTTGCTTGAGTAGGTCATTTAGCCCCGACACGTAGTCCACGTCTTCTTCAGAGAAGTCATCGTCGGAAGAATGAACGTGCAGTTCCGTGACCGCAGACTGGCGTAGCCATTTATTTTCTTCGGGAATCCAAAAACCCATGGCAAACGTGCACAAGTACGCTATGTCGATGGCCGCGACAAACCGCTGATCCTGGTCGCACTCGAGCATGCTCAGTCGAGATACTTTCAGTTTGAGATTCTTCTCGGGTTCTATCGCGTCTGTAGCTTGGCCTTGCAGGAATTCGCACCCGAAGAACGCCAAATCCTCGAGCGAGGGAAGCGCCGTAATCACGCTCCAGAGCTCCGCGTTCACGATACAATGAGACATCTCAAGCTGGCGGATGTTTTTCATCTGCAACGTTGCAGTGACGCATCTCTTGGCAAAGAGCTCAACTGTGGAAGAGCCTATGTTTCTGGACTGCCATTTGGTGAAACAACATGCCTTCACTGTTTGGGCGAGTGCGAGCGCGAGAGGCTGCTTCTCTGCGATGCGAATGCAAAGCGTAGATCCAAGCGACGTCTTGTATACGGGAGCACGGTCACGGGAACGAGAGTACAAAAACTCTACGAACTCGAATACGCGCGGAAGGCAGACGTTGGCGAAGAACTTGCAAACGAGAGAAACATTATGCAATGTCTCGAGATCCCCTGGCTGTAGGCGCCCCTTGTCCGGAGCGATGAGGTCGAAGATGTGAAGATACATTTCGTTTGGAATGACAGGCAAGACTTGGTCGCTCCTCCGTCTTTCTGGGGCTGAGGAAACCGACGAAAATTCGGGTCGATGAAAGAGGCGGGGATATATTGTGAACTCACTGGAACACTTGAAGAGAGACATTTCTACTGCAAGCCAAGTGCGAAGCGAAAAAAAATACGGAATGATTAGTGGGCGTCGTAAGCAGAGGGGCAAGTTGTTTAATTTGTTCCCACACCAGGCTGTGCTTCTCATCTACCAAAACACCCTGAAATATGTGCCTTTGGAAGATTCCCAGGATAACCTTTCTGAGATCTGAGCGCTGAGCTTTCAGTGGGGCAAAGCATTGTTTCACATTTTTGGCATGGTTGATAATGGGTAAACATGTGTGTTCAACACCCGTCACTCAGCTAACACTGTTGCAGACACTTGGCCTCTCGAATAGGCTGTTGGCCGTCTCATGATTCCGTCTCAGATCTCATGCACTCAGTTTCTTCGTGTCAATGGTTCGTCCCGCCATGTACGCTGGTCAGTGCTGACATCTGCCCAGGATCAGTAACGTCGAAAAAAAAGGCACTGACCAACACGCGCGTGGCGGTATTAGTACAACGGCACAATCGAACCGAGCTCTCGACATCGAGCGTACTCATGGGCTACGAACACTAGGCCACGACATAGTAATCACAGTGCGTACTATGATAAGACTTCGGACGAGTCCGCTCCTGTAGACCGGTCGTGCGCGTCGAACGTCCCGTCGGAAGTGGCTGGATGCCATTCAGGCCGCGACGTCGACGTCCGTCAGCCACAGCCAACCTAAAACTAGAGGCACCAGGACCAGGCCCTCGAGCTACTGTCATCTCGCGGGCACGGAGTGATTCGGCGGGCGACCGTGTCAACACGATCATATCCGATCA
>JBBPNG010000584.1:0-19456 GCA_038091095.1 Leccinum incarnatum
TTCTTGAGAAAACATTTAATGCTATGCCATCCATGTGGTATCATAACAGACTTCCCACTAGCTTAGTGGGAAGCCATTCTACCCACAGGAAATCCTCAAGTTCATCAGAGAATTCATCTTATTTCTCTTCATTTCCCGGTGCTGGGACCACGACTACACACTATCAACATCCGACCCAGCAGAGTTTAGCACCAACCCACACATCGACAAATGTTCTGCCCTTGTCAATGAGGCCACACCACCCGAGGAAGCCACGAGGCAGCTGCCTGACGTTAGCACAAGTAATAACACGACTCTCAACATCTCCATTGACTAAACAAGCCTCACCCATCGATCCCAATCGTTGTCGCGCAATCGTCGATGCACTTCAAGTACCATTCTTTCAGACCCTTGTGAGTCGCTCTTAAGGCACTCCTTTACGAGATCTTACTATTTCCTTAGACTTTCGACAACATTTCTTCTGCAGAATTTGAGTCCATACAGTCACTGCTCTCGGAGTGCAAAGAACCCCACGACCACATCAAGTAAATAGTTGTTTAAATCCTCCGTGGATGACTCTAACGAAGACCAGTGCCCTACAGGTTATTCTATATCCCCGAACTCCTCCAGATCCTCGCCATGACGCCTCGACCCATCCATGAACACCCCATCAAATTTCTTGCCACACGTTTAAGTGCTTTACTAGCGCTTTACCGGCACCCTCGTATCACTCCCCACTGGCAATTACATTTCAACTACCCAATTGAAGGTTGAACCGGCGTTGTTCTTCTGGATCTCCACCTGGACCTGGACATGAGCTATCGTCCCGTTGAGTTCCCGATGCCTGTCTGGGTTGTGGAATCCGGTTTCAGTCAAACTCGGTCAGGCATGGAGCATAAGCTCTCAAAAGCTGTGGAGTACTCCCCCGACATTGACGTGGCCTTGATGATTTCCACTCGCAAGTCTGGCTTTTGTCTTCCCGAACCCAATAACCCACTCTTTGCTGGTCCGTTTCTCGAACGTACAGCATTCACTCCCGCTGTCCTACCCCTCAGCAATTCTTTGTCCCCTGTTATCATCAAGAACATAACTTGGGTCAACATCAAGTCCATCAACATACACATGTTCCTTCGCAGGGAGGATGGTACATTCGATTTCAACCAGGGCAGTCCGCTATCCACTCGGGGAGTAAGTAGATTCTGCTATATACCAAGTATGTTTTTACTGATTGGTTCTCTTAGACATTGTGGCCCCTCGAGTCCGAGTCTTCAATGGAGCCCGTCACAGACTTGCTCAACCTGGCCTCCAAACGGCTGCTTCGCCGCATTGCTCACATCATGGAGGAAAATCAAGACGAGGACAACGAAATTGAGCATCTTCGCACTGCGTCGAACACTATTGTGTTTCCTGTCGACTGGACGCAACTCCTCCACAAGCTTCAAGTAGTTTCGTATCACACTGCCTGGTCCCGTTATCTCAGCTGCACAAGGAAGGAACAGAAGAGCCAGCAAGGAGCCGAGTCGTCCATGAAACCTGTTCCGAAATCAAGCAAGCGGTGTGCCTCCAAAGACCTAGCCACACGGACCAATCCAGCTCAACCGAAGTCCTGCAACTTGAAGAAAAAATTGAGACAACGTAAATTAAAATAGGTCAGGGCTAATTCTATTCTGATCGCAGGTTAAACTGACGGTATTATGTACAGTACGGTCAGCCGGCACGGGGACCTTGGCTTGGACGATTTGGATCTCGGTTGGCTTTGTAGCGATTGGTCAGTTTGTTGTAATAGTATATTTAAATGCTGCTATGCATTGTGTTACTAGCAGCGTGTCGAATTGTGGTGCGAATTGACATCAACTTGAAGAACCTCAGAGTGTGCAGTGAAAAAGCTGGCTGACTTGGCTTCAGATCAAATCACTGTAGCTCTTCTCAAGTGGAACATCCAGCAAGACACTGTTATCAAAGCAATCTTCCTTGCCAATGATCAACAAGATGATGTAGAATCTTATGTCCAAACCATACAGAGATATGCGGAGGTGCCTTCGAAGCCAAAAGCTTGCGCAGCCCCAGCTCGCACAAACACCGGGATCCTAATGCAATGGATGTAGATACAATGGACATCCGAAAGACTAACTCAGGCTGTTACAACTGCGGAGGAGAGGGGCACTTAGCCCAAGACTGCAAGAAGGCATCCATAAGGTGCCAGGAATGCCGCTGGAGTCAAAACCAGCACAAGCATGAGTGTTCTCGCTACAAGAGGGAGGCCCATCAGGTTGATACACAAGAAGGGGGATTGACAAAAGGGAAAGAAGTGGACCAACAAGCAAAGACGGACCAACAACTCGACAGTTGTGAGGTCATGAGGGCCTACTTCAAGGACTATGAATCGACACAGGGAAAAGAGTAGGCTTGGTCACATCGGGAAGTGTGCCAAGCCTTGCTCTGGAAAACACAAAAAAATAGACACTCGACCAGTATGATAGTAGTTCTCTTCAGCAATCTCGACCCTTAGATAATGGTAGATCAATCTCTGTTTCTCACTCTTCATCTGTTTCATCTGTTTTTATCTCAAATCATTTCTTTGTGTTAGAGAGTGATGAATATTTAGAGCCCAGTCTACACACCCAGGAACAACAGACCATATTTCACCTGAGCTCTCGCACAACAAAACCAGAAGCCGCTGCTCAGATCCCGACTGAGAAGAGAGTGTATACCATCAAGCCACTCCGCGAGCTTCTACTAAAAATCGACATAATCACAAAAAACAAAAACATCGCAGTCAATGCTCTACTAGATAGTGGAGCAAATGGAATCTTCATTGACACAGCCTAGGCCAAGTCTTAACGCCTATCTTTAAAACCACTAGAATATGTGGTCCCTGTCTACAATATGTAGTGTTTGAAAGTCCGGTTTAGTCCGGTCTTTTGCCTTTTTTGGAAAAGACTGAGACCAAACCGGTCCTGGATATACCTGGCTGTGCCATCATAACCCAATGATCAACTGGGTAGAAGAGAGGGTAACCCTAAATTGCTGCCCCAACTCGTGTAAAGCATTTCATGCCACCTACAAATCTCGAATGGAGGAACATGAGCTCGAGTGTGGACCATGTATTCAGAAATTGATGAAAACCCCTGTCCCGATTGAATCAGAAGAATCCTTCAAACTGGTGCCTAAGGTGTACCACCAGTATTTCGATGTCTTCTCGAAGAAAAGTAGTGAATGCTTGCCTGAAAGGAAACCATGGGATCATGCTATAGATCCAAAACAGGACTTTGTACCCAAGAAGGGGCGGGTCATACCTATGAGCCCACAGGAGCAGGATGAAGTAACAGCCTTTATAGATGACCAACTAAGCAAAGGGTACATTCGCCCTTCGAAGTCTCCACAAACCTCACCGGTGTTCTTCATTCCCAAGAAGGATGGCAAAAAGTGCATGGTCATGGACTACAGATATCTAAATGAAGGGACCATAAAAAATAACTACCTGCTGCAACTCATTCCCAACTTGTTGATCGCCTAAAGGCTGCTAAATTATTTACAAAGATGGATCTTCAATGGGAATACAACAATATCAGGATCAAGAAAGGGGATGAATGGAAAGCAGCCTTAGAGAAAAACTGGATGTTTGACTCCACTGCTTCCACCTAGCAATGGTGGACAAGAGTTGAACCAGCTGGCTGAGCTACTAGGTCGTAGTTAGTGTTGCCGCAGTTCCGGTTTTGGAAGAGTTTCGCACCGAAACCGGAAATAGTTTTCAGTCTCAGCGACCAAACTTAACCACGGGAAAATCCGGTCGCTACAACCACAGTCGCAGTTTCAAAACGGGTCGGAACCGCGAGGGACCGCTACTCGATGCTCTCGTTTGCGCGCATTTGAGCGCGCACACTGTAACAGTCACTGCGCAGCTGCTGCCCACAGTGAGTCCGACGTCCGTTTATACATGACACGCCATCACTCCAGCGATCAACGGTTCGCGTTTTAAGTTCATTCTCATTCTTATTTACGGTGTTGACTCAAACTCACAGGTTACTGTGTCACTGGCAGTATGTCATCTCTCATGCCGAGTCGAAGTCTTGAACCGTCTTCACACCATCCGTCACCGGCCTCGCTGTCCAAATCGTAGGTTCGTTCAATAGCTACTTTGAATACTACATTCTCACTTCTCGCCCTTCATGTAGCCACCATTGACAATTTGTTGATATCGTCCGAGTCGGTCCGACCCCTCAGTCTTTTCAATCGCATTCAAGTCGGAGGTGTAGTGGATCTGGAAACCTTGTCGTCGGAGCATACGAATGTCTGGCGTATGGATGGAATGGTACTACATATTTCCTAGATTGTCCTATCTGATTGGCTCCGCTGTCATGAGTTTGGCAGTGTATTATTAATCAGTCTTGTTCACATGTATAGGTTGCTGTGGAATCTCATTGTTGTCTTGAACCCTCCCCCCCCTTTTGTATGCCAATCCCCTCGTAAGGTGTACTCCTCTGCGCATTTTCGTTTTCCGTTCGTATACTTCATTATGGGTCGTGCTCGAGATGGAAGTTTCATCCCTTCGCGAAAAAATATGCCTTCTTGTACCATCTCAAAACAAGGTTGGCTACCCCTCAAAAGGCTCACATAATCCAACTGATAATCCTCCAGATGCTAGCTTACAAGTAACAAAGAAGTATCCCCACATCTCCCAATGCCACCATTCCCATCAAAACAACAAGCAAAGCAAATCGATGAACGACGAGCAGCGCACGGTCCAGCCACGTTGTGATGATGGGAAAACCTTGGAGGTTGCCAATGATGAACACGATAGTGTCAAAATAGGTGCGGCCTCCCATCTCGGCTATCCGATATCAGTCATTTAATCCAACTTTCAATCACAGACCACGCTCTCTCTGCTCTTGCCGAATTACAACTCGATACAGTACAAGTATGTACCTTCTATTCATCATATGCAGCATCCCTAATCCAGATGAATAGGTGATTGAGCGCTTCACACCTTACGACTTCGCAGAGTTTCTGGCGGAACTCGGGAGGCAGTTCCCGTCATCTTATGCAAAGTAAGCCGCGCTTAAAATCGGTAGCTGTGCAATTAATCCATGGAATGACCCACTACACAGGTTACTTTACGTCGACGACCTCAAACAACTCCTCATTATGAAACCATCGCACGCACACGAATCGTTACTAGCATTCCTCACCAAGTACATCAATGCACACACCATCAACATGGGTCTTGACGAGGTCAAGTTTACGCTGCGAAGCGACCTGAACACTCAGCTCACCTTCAAGGACGCAGACAACAAAACAAAACACGCGGTGCCCGACTACCAACTCGCGCTACAAAGTAACTCTGCTCAATCGGGTCCTCCAGTTCTCCCCGTCTGGATCGGGGAGGTAGCATTTACCGTCTCTCCCACCCATACTCGCACCCAGCTCAAACTGATCGCCGAAGTCGCGCGCTCAGTCGACCTTCTCTTCATGGTGACGATTGAAGAATCCCCGAAGTGGGAAGCACCCAAGAACAAGGATTCCCCCATCTTCCAGCTACGTTTGCAACCCCTCCGCGACTATCACAAATTCATTCCCGTCATCCCAGAAGACAGCCTAGGACCCGTTGTGGTGGAAGGCTTCACGTGGATCGCCATCACAAGGGTCACGTTCGAAGTTTACCTTCGTCGCCCAGATGGTTCCATAGTGAACGAAGCTCCCGGAGATGAGTTCTCTGCAGTTGGGGTAGGCGTTCACTTGATTGTTATTATCTGTACACTAATTATGTCTAGACGCTCTATCCGACTGTTGACATGCAGCGTGTCGACGATGTGTTCACCCGTGCCTCGCAACGCCTCAAGGACTTGATTGTCGCTAAGATGGAGGCGAGTCAGGAAGACGATGAACGTGTTGAACATGTCTGCCAGTCCGAAGCGACGCTTCACATCCCATGGCGCGTAATTTTGGCGTCCTTCCGAACGGATGTATTTAGGGCTGCGCACCAGCGCTACGAGGAGTGGTACTTGACCAAGCGCAAACTTTCCGCGCAACTTGGTACCACTTCCCGTAAGAAATCAAGGCGCACCACTTATTCACGGTCTTGAGGCAATCGATTCGGGAGTATTACATGTATATACAATCACCTATGTTTTACTTTACCTCAGGCTGTCGACCGTATCTTTGCCGATTTAGTATGTAGCTCCATCCGTATCCTTTCTGTCTAAGTATTCTACAATCCTGCCGGAACTGTCAACTTTGTACTATGTAACTTATGTAAGCTACGCCAGACAATGTTTTAATGATTCAAATCACTAAATCAACGCCTCACCGCTTTCGCGTAATTCACCTCCGAGTCGTTCCCTGCCGAGCTGCCCGAACATGTGTTGGGTACCGAGTTAACGTTGCCTCGCCGTCGCATCCACACTCCGGGATTTCCCTCGGGCTAGTAGAAAAGGTGAGTGGTCGAAATTTGATGTGCGTCGTGACCCATCCACTTGACTCGGAGTTTCAGTTTCCGCTTTTTTCCTATGGTACGCAAGTCTCAAGGTCGAGCTGCTCGTGCTGTGGATCCTTCCGAAGACCATCCTCAGGCTCCTCCAGGCTCCCGCACCCAAGAGAGGAGGTCGGGCCAGACGAACTACAGAGACAACGGCACCAGCGCGTGTGCCGACACGTGCTACTACGCGACCTTGCTCTAGGCAGGTTCCAGACGAAGACCAGGACGGAGAGCAGATCGATATCGATGCTGAACTCTTCAAGCTAGGTCCCGATCTTACTGACGACATCAGGAAACACTCCCTGTGGATAATTACCAGGAATTGTCAATAATATCAAAGAAAACTTGATAATAGGAAGTATTATCAGTATTAGATGAAAAACCTGATATTATCTACAAACTAATAGTCCCCTCAAATCATTCTGATAATTCTCTGTAATACCTTGATATTTGTAGCCATATTTCCATGTAATTTTCCATATTAGCAGCTACATTTCCATGTAATTTCACAGTACTTTCAGATACAATACAAGATATTTCCATGTCATTAAATGTTTAATTGTTTCAAACATGAGTATATTATTATTTCCTACATCAAAACTGTACATCAAAACTGTGCATATCATTATCATCTAATCTAATATACATGCTTGTCACACTACTAGTCTACACAGAAAAGTGTACAAAAAAGCAAAAAATGTATAGGCAAAATGTACCAAGTGTATAAAAAAAGTAGTAAAAAAGTGTAGGATAAAGTGTACAAAAGTGTACAAAAAAAGCGAAAAAAGTGTACACAAAACAAGTGTAGGAAAAGTTTAACAAGTGTAGGAAAAAAGTGTAGGAAAAAAAGTGTACAAAGTGTAGGAGAAAGTGTACAAAATGTACAAAAAGCGAAAAAAGTGTAGGAATGAGCTTACCAAGTGTACCACAGTCTACCAAGAGTAAGTAAGGAGAAAGTGTACAAAGTGTACAAAAAGCGAAAAAAAGTGTAAGAAAAGCTTACCAAGTCTACCTAGATGCTATCAAGCAAAGTCAGTAATGAATTATAAGATCTAACTTGATCAACTTACTAGCATAAGTGAGTGAGACGAGTATAAAAACAGTAATAAAACATAAGTAAGTGATGTGTGGTGAGTGGTATGTGGTGTGTGGTGTGTGGTGGGTGATGGATGATGAAAGTGGGGAAGAAAGAGAGTGTGGGAACAAAATCTTCGACCTGAGTTGCTTATATAGTGTGGGGTGTAAAAATAGTTACAAATAAAAATTTTAATGTCCGCTTTTTTCAACATCAAGTGTGGGAATTTGGACTTATACTTCAAATTTGGACTTATACTTCAAAACTCTCTAAGTCTTTGCCACATATGTTTGCTACACTTGTGACACTTGTGACTACACTTTTGTCCTACACTTTTTCGCTTTTTTGTACACTTGCTACACTTTGTCCTACACTTTTTGTACACTCCTGTCCTACACTTTTTCGCTTTTTTGTACACTTTGTCCTACACTTTTGGTACACTTTTGGTACACTTTTTTTGTACACTTGGTACACTTTGTCATACACCTTTTCGCTTTTTTGTACACATTGCCCTACACTTTTTGTACACTTTGTCCTACACTTTTGACTACACTTTTGTCCTACACTTTTTCGCTTTTTTGTACACTTGCTACACTTTGTCCTACACTTTTTGTACACTCCTGTCCTACACTTTTTCGCTTTTTTGTACACATTGCCCTACACTTTTTGTACACTTTTTTTGTACACTTGGTACACTTTGTCATACACTTTTTCGCTTTTTTGTACACTTTGTCCTACACTTTTGGTACACTTTTGGTATACTTTTTTTGTACACTTAGTACACTTTGTCATACACTTTTTCGCTTTTTTTGTACACTTTGCCCTACACTTTTTGTACACTTTTTTTGTACACTGAGTACACTCTGTCCTATACTTTTTCACTTTTTTGTACACTTTGTCCTATACTTTTGGTACACTTCTAGGTGCGAAAATCTATTTCCAAAAAAGGAAAGTGATTATTTCTGTTTGGTGTCATAACAAAAGTTGTAGCCCCTATTTATGTGATCCTAATGGTGCAACAATCTAATCAATCTGATCTAATCTGGATGAGATATGAGGACATGGTCCACGAAACATCGACAAAAAAAGTGGCTGTGTCATGACAAAAGCCTTGGTACACTTTTTTTGTACACTTAGTACACTCTGTCCTACACTTTTTGTACACTTTTTTTGTACAATTGGTACACTTTGTCCTACACTTTTTCGCTTTTGGTACACCTTTTGGTAGACTTTTTTGGGTACACTTTTTTGTACACTTGGTACATTTTTTCCTACACTTTTTCGCTTTTGGTACACTTTTTTGGTACACTTTTTTGAGTACACTTTTTTGTACACTTGGTACATTTTTTGTACACTTCTTTTGTACACTTGGTCATTCTGAATGTCACAATAGCTAGCAATATCTCAAAAACTACAGGTTATTATCTATATTATTTATCCACCTTGTTAATGTCTGCTAATTCTATATAATATGTGTGAAACTGGGTGATTATCTACATGCATCTTCGGATACCCAGGAATTCATGCTAATATTGAGTAATTCAGATGTATTATCAATATTATCAAGAATTATAGAGAATATGTGATTTTATGTGATATTATCCATGGTGAGCATTCCCTGATGGATGACGACGAAGACGAAGACGAAGACAACAATGTCCCCCGGGCCCGTTCGAACCCTTCCGGTGTCGCCAATCCTCCTCAAACTGGGGTATACGACCCCTTCATCGACCCTTCCCAGACGCAATCTTCGAAGACTGCAAGTACAGCCGACATCCAGTACTTCTTCGAACGGACGGAATGCAACACAGTTTGTAGGCATTGCAGGTATGTAATACATCTTTTATTCCTGTATCGTTATGGGTTCACGCTGAACAAACAACTCTTGATAGGGACGATCACGACGCTGACCCGGCCGCATGGGAATGCAAGTATTCTGTGTGCCATACATACGTTTATGCAGCCAAGTCCGGCAACTCGACTCTTCGAGGCCATCTCGATCGGTGGCACCTCCACGAATACCTAGAGCTCGTTGAGGCACGCAGCTGGCCTATCTGGCTCGATAGCGTCAGAAAAGCGATATCGCGCGGGTATACACTGGCCGATTTGCGACAAGCAGTTGCTGAAGGTGGTACTCTCGAGGGCCTTGCTGCACGGGTCCCAGAAGTTGGTGAAGGGGAGACAAGGAATCCTGGTGACCAACCATCTTTGCCTGCCTTCTCAAAAGAGGAGTTCTACAATCGCCTCATCACCTTCATTGTTTCCGACGACCAGGTATGTCTTTTAAGTGTATATAGACTATCATTTCCGCTTACCCCACACAGTCCATCAATCTCATTAAGTGCAAGGAATTCCGAGAACTCCTGCTCTTTCTTCGCGAATCGCTCCGTAACTCCGACATCCCCCATCGAACTAGTCTCCGCAACAAGATCGTGGAATCGTGGAAGGTTTATCTCGCAGCCCTTCGCAAAGAATTGGGGGTAAGTATCACTCTTTTATACTCTGCTCGATATCACGTCTTAATCCCACCTAGGACGCACTTGGTCAGATCTCGTTTACGGCCGACACCTGGTCAGCGGGCAACAGGACCGGTTTTCTAGCCCTCACCGCTCACTGGATCGCCGAAGACACTCAAAATCGTTTGGAGATGAGAGCCTCGTTAATCGGCTTTACAAGGATAAAAGGCAAACATGATGGTGACTTATTGGCTCGAACAATTCTAGCACTCCTCGATCGTGTCGGTGCCACGACCAAGGTACGCTCACCTGTTCTTTATATTTTGATTGTACAGTCGTAACCATGAAACTGCCAGGTTGGCCATTTCTCGATGGACAACGCGTCCAACAATGACACCTGCATGCGGCACCTAGAAACTCTGTTGCGTGACATCGACATCGACTTCGACGCACGGGACCGACAAATTAGGTGTTTCCCTCACATTATCCACATTTGCGTCAAGCATGTCATAGACGGCTTTTCGACCTCGATGTCCGAGGAGGTTGCGCAAACGTGGGCTGATGCTTTCCCAGGCTTTGATGGCAAGCTGTACACCGCCACTGTCCAGCGAAACCCTGTCAAGATGGCACGTCAAATTGTAGTCTCAGTCCGTTCGTCTGGACTCCGGCGTGACGATTTTATGGACACCGTCAAATTAGGAAATTCGAAGAACTGGTTCAGACCTCCAGGAAGTGCAGTCGTGAAAATTCCCGAACATGAGTTAAAACGCGATTCCGAAACCAGGTGGGATTCCACATTTGCGATGATGGATCATATCATCGAAATGCGGCTGGTAAGTGATTTAGATGTTCCCTTAGTAGCTAAACTGATTCGTGCAAGGCTGTCGATTACTTTTTGGCCCTACCGAATCACCGCATCAGATTCTCGAAGTAAGTACACCATATCTTTGGCTAACGTGATTTAATGGATCAATTTAACAGATTCCGCATGTGGTACAGCATCGAGTCTCGGGCAAGAAGTTACCCCGCCTCGGGTTGTCCGTCCCTTATTTTGAGCTGTTTATGACGGGATGGAAAGAGCTGCAGAATACTCAACCTCGCCTCAAGCCATGGCTCGACATCGGTCTACAGTGGGCCACAAAGTACTATTGTCGGATGGACGACACCACCGCATACGTTGTTGCCATGTGTACGGTTTGTCACATCAGCTAGGACCTACGGCTGATGTATTCTTCTACTAGTTGTCGAACCCTCTGTCCAAATGAGCTGGGTAGAGGACCACTGGGACGAAGATTATGTGGTGACGGCAAAAAGTGCCATCTTGGATTTGGTAAGTGTCGGTGTCCTTCTATAAAATTATATGCTCATCATCCAAACCAGATGCACAAATACCACGGTTTACTCCCGCAGGAGAGATCCGAGGAAACCCAGCCTCGACAACTCGAAGACTTTCACGCTATCGCTGCTCGACTCCACATCAAGGATATAGGAGGCCGAAAGAACACTCGAGAATTGATCAATTCCGTGGAAGATGAGTATCGCTCTTACACCAAAGGTACCTTGACGAAGCAAGGGGACAATCCCCTCAAATTCTGGGATGTACGTCTCATTTTCCATCATCCTACAACTGACGCTAGTAAATACACACAGGCAAACCGTAAAACCTACCCGATCCTCTTTGCTATAGCGATGGATCACCTTCCGATACAAGTGTCGGTGGTCCCGTGCGAGCGCATCTTCTCATCGAGTGCAGAAACGGACACGAAGAAGCGAAACAGGATCACCCCCTCCCTTATGGAAGCTCTACAAATGCTCAAGTATCACTTCAAGAAAGCACGACTGGATTTCTCAGAGGACGCAACGGTAAATCAATGGGAGGTCATGGACGACCCTGAAGGACCCATTGATGCTGATCGGACAGGACTCCAGGGTGAGGATGATGTGAGGGTTGCTATCAATGAGCTCATCAAGAACATTGACGACGAAGAATCTATCATTGCGGAACTACTGTAGAAGTACACTGTGTATCCTACACGGGTCGGTTTGGCTAGTCATTTCGGTAGCCTTGTTGTATGTCTCATGTTTCACACGCCGTAAAACTGCATTCAACGTTCAACTTCAAACTTTGAGCTTTGAAGGTCGAGCACACCAGGGGCAAGCATCCCTTTGTCTCACCTGCCAGGCAAATTCCTCCTTTGTTCACACTCGTCTTTCAACTTCAAATGACCCTATTCTGTGGCAATTAGTACCAGTTCGAGCTACAAGAGCAAATCAGTTCTGGGGCATCTGGTAAGTAATCTTGTTCGTTGTATGCACGACTTGATGGTCAACATCCTGCTGCATGTAGGAGCTGTTTTTAGGGCCTCTGAACGCACTGACGCCCACCGAGCATTCATTATCAAGCTAAGCAATACAAAGCCCAACAACCGTTCGCTCGACCACAAGTACAGTGTCCTCTCGCAGCTACGGGGCGTTACTGGAATCCCTCGGCCTGTTTGGTATGGAGTAGAGTCTGGGCGCAACGCACTTGTGCTCGATTACTTGGGGCCGTCACTCGAAGATACTTTCAACATGTGCAGACGGTCCTTTTCATTGGGTACGGTGTGTTTGATTGCTGGTCGATTAGTACGTTCCCCCGTTCTTTAGACATCATCAATTGACCACTGTTCTCGAACTACCACCATCATTTGGCGTTTACAGATTACCTGTCTCAAGGCCATTCACTCAAGAAACTACCTTCACTGTGACATCAAGCCGAGCAATATCCTCGTGGGGGACAGTTCAAGCGATTCCTTATACGTCGTCGACTTCAGTGTTGCACACAAGTACCGGGACACTCGTACCCACATCCACATACCGTTCCATGAAGGTCTGCCGTTCATTGGAACGCCTGCTTTCGCGTCGGTCAACAGTCACCTTGGTAAGGAACTCAGCCGCAGAGACGACATCGAGTCTCTTGCCTACTTCCTGATTTACCTTCTTCGCGGATCATTGCCATGGTCGGATGGGGCTCTGATACGGAAAAGCGCCGTTCTCCACTTGAAGCAAACAGTCTCGAACGCGGAACTGTGCAAGACCCTCCCCCAACCATTCTCGGACTTCCTTGACTATGCCCGTGCGCTATCGTTCACTGAGAAGCCGGATTACATTCACATACATTCCTTATTCCGGGACCTCCACTGCGCTGCATCTGGCGGGATTCCGACTCGATTCGATTGGCAAATCGCTGATCACACGCTCGTCCCTTTCAACCATGCTACCCCTCAAACCCCCGCAGAACGCAAGCGTTTGAAAAACCAAGACGGCACTTTGAAAACTCCGAGAAAGTAAGTGTCGGCGTGTGTCGCTGTTGGTTACGATTTGTTTGTTATTCACTAACAGGCCCAGACAATGCAGGCGGATGCAGCCCGCCCTTCGAAAGATTTCTCAAACCCCCGACTGCTGCACCACAAGAACCACTGCTCGAAAACGTGGTCTCGCAAGGGCGCGCTCGTTGGTGGGGTAAACGGCACCGTCGGCACGTGCCGCGCCACGCGCGTTATCATTGACGGTTATCAACTTGGGGACAAGATGGGACAATGAAAAGCCTGGACTCTGGAGGGTTTATGAGGTTAGGAGTGGGCGCCGGGCGCCGGGCGGTCATTTATATATATATTTTTGTTGTTGTATAACTTTGTCTGCTGTTGTACTCGGTCCAGACCAGTTCAAACCTGGTCCAGACCGGTTTGTAGTTTCATGTAGTTCAAACTCTGGACAGAACCGGGTAAAACCGGGACTGTGGTTGCTCACAAGTTCAGTTTGGTTATGTAAACTAAAATATATTGAAACCGAGTGAAACCGGAACTGGTTCATGGTTAACCGGACCGCGGCAACACTAGGACTCATAGTTTTATCTCTCCTGATCTGAATGTGCATTTTGAAACTGTTTGCACTGTGCTATCAACCCTAATAAGCATGTCTTCTCAAACCCTTCTACCTAACTCTGAGTCTCTTTCCTTGCAGACTAGCTCTCATTCACACTTGTTCTTGGCATCAGCTATTCCACAGCCATAATCCCTCACACTATATGGCAACTTGCACCTTCCCTTCTATTTTTTATGAGGCAAAGGCAAACACAAGGTTTCTACCCCTGCCCATCTCTAATCTCACATCATCAGTCAGCTCCTCACTTGCACCTAGTAAGTGGTCTAGTTGAAGAAGATGACCCCATCAATGTAACAGCAGGCTTTGCAACACATACTACACCTTTGTAAATGACTCAGAAGTACACAAGATATTCAATTTTAGTTGATATCAGTAGAACTTTCCCCACAAGGTGGATGTACTAGCTGTAATGGCCTGCCTGAATCATTCCATTTGGGTATAAACAAGGGGAAGGAGCTTCCTGCTTGAAGGTGGTGGGGACAAAAGAAAGGTGGGGGTGATTCCGATTTCACAAGTCAATTGGGCAAGGAGAACTCTTTTGGGAAATGCACTGGTACTTCCTCCTGCCATGCACTAGATGGATCTACTACTTTGTGACTCTTTCATTCTTCAAAAAACTAAAAACCTTACCATCAGGAAAACCTCTTCAAATCATACTTGACCAACAACAAAAACAAACCATTAGGACCCTTCAAATCATTCTCAACCAACATCTATAGAAAACCCTCAAAATTTTGCAACAAAAGCAAACCATCACTTCAAATGATACTCGACCAACATATATCAAAAATGAGGCAAATGTCAACCCAAAATTGAAACAAAATTGAAACAAAACAAAACCAAAACTAAGATGCGGCACCACCAGACAACATGGTTGCAGTCAGGGAAACTGATACATTCTTTGGGCCAAATGAGTGGCTTTGGGCTGATAGTGCATATGGCTGTCACTCATGGTGTGTAGTTCCATTCAAAAGGCCAACTGAGGGAAGCTTGAAAGGTCTCAAAAGACCTTCAACTTCTATCTATCCAAAATATGTATGTATATATGATAATTTTTACAACTATTTTTTTCTAGGTGCAAGTCCATTCAGAACATTTCTTTGCATCACTCAAAGGTCGATTCCAATCACTTCATGATCTGCACATTCAGATTCAGAAAGACTCTGACCTCAAATATGCAAATTCTTGGATAAGAAGCTGTCTTATCCTTCACAATATGATCATAGACATTGAGGAAGAGCTTGGGATAGCACCATCAGCAACAGAATTTGCTGCCGAGTATCCTGAGGATGAGGCTGGTGAAGGGGATGAAGATGGGGGGGGGAGGAGGAGAGAAGGAGGAGGAGGAGGAGGAGGAGGAGGAGGAGGTAGCACAGGGAAGAACACCTGGGCAGCAGCACCATCACTCACTCATGCAGTACTTACTCAAACATGTGTAGGAACAATGGCAATGGATTGCACATGAATATATAAAGTACTATCTGTTACACAACAGGAATGAGTACAGCAAGTAGTTTACCTAGGTTAACTGACAGCAATGTAGTGAATACATAACTCAATCGGACACAAAATCATGGATCCCCTCACCACTCATAGGTGCCAGGTTGCCGCTCTGACCCTTCAACCATTCTTGGAACTTCATAATCTCAAGCTGAAGTTCCATCTCGCGAAGCTGAGACTGAGCAGAAATTTTCTGAGCCTCCACCATTCTGATCTCATGCTGTTGTTGTTGCTACAGCATGGTCAACTCATGTTCACACTGTTTTCTTTTGTCACGAAGCTGGTCCTCATGCCACCGTTCGCTGCCATGATGGCGGTCATCACAACATTTCAACGTAGTGGCTGCAGTATCAGAAAGGCTGGGGCCCTGGTCTGTAGAAAACCAGCCCTTGCCAGTTGACTCCTCCGAACTAACATCCGGGGTGGGCATCTTCTGCTTCATGTTTAGGTTTGAAAACAGAGTGGCAGCGGTGGCATCCAAGTTGGAGTCATCTGTGCTTGGTACACCCAGACTGTCAGACTTCACCAAGAATTTGGTATTTTTGGTTGCTTGCAGGACCCGTTGGGTCTCTACATGGCTAGGGACAAGGAGTTTGCGGTGGGGTGGACAATAACCTACATCGTCATTTAACTTTGAGATGACATTGAGGTCGGAGTTGGTCGGAGGAGGGGCGGACAGCATGTCCAAGTCAGCAAGGGGGATAGCAGGACCTGTGGGTGGCATGGTGGGAACTGGACTGAGCACTTTGTTGGCAGTGAACGAGATGGCAGAAGGATCACCGTAACCTGTAAACAAGATGCCAGTGGTGGAAGAATCACCGTGACTCAGACTAGTAAATGAGAGGGCGCCAGAAGCGCTGTAATCAGTCAATGAGAGGGTGGAAGGATTGATGGTAAATGAGAGCAGAGAAGGGTTCCCGAAGGGCAAATCCAAGTCCATAGTCACAGTCCTGCTGGCATCCCAGGCGGCGAAGTCATCTGCTGTCCACTGACACTTGGACTCTCCTACTAGCGGGAGGAGTAGATTATGATTCTCATTGCTACAAAAGCCCAGGCCAGAACTTATTGAAGAACTGGCCAGGGCAGTAGCTTTGGGCTGGGGAGTGGACAAATTTAACTCGGAACCAGTGCTGCCTGCCATCGGAAACTCAGGACACATATGGAATATGGTACAAGGAATGGACTTAAAGGCTGCACAAGCCTACTTTCATGATCTCAATATGACCCAGGGAAAAGAGTAAGGGAGGCCGTATTGGGTATGAGATTTCCCTCTTATACAAATAAAAAAAAATAGTTTACTTTCAAACTATAGTACTCAATGCCTAGATAGCGCTAGAATCTTGCTTTTCTTCCATTTCTTCTTTTCATGGTTTCGATGTATTAGATAGTGATGTTTCTCTTGATTCTTCATCATCTCGAAGTAGTATTCTACCTGATGACACAACTGAAGCCATGATCTCAAAAGAGCATGCTCCCTGGGAAGGGAGGCTTAATGTGGCATACAAAGAAAATCAAAATAGTTTCCTTCCTCAGATCCTGACTGAGTGAAAAGTCCGCACAATAAAACATTCAAGTTGTTGTGCTCCTAGACAGTAGAGCAAATAGAATCTTTATAGATACAGATTGGGCCAAATCCTAATGTAAACCCCTGAAACTCCTCCAACTTACCAATGTTCCACCTCCTGTCACACATTGAACATAATCTACTAATCTCAATTAGATGAATCTGAGATTGATCATTCCTATAGAGTTTAAGGGTTAGGAAAGGAACCTTCTGATGGGATCGAACCTGAAGAAGCCTTCAAATTGGTGCCTGAGGCATATCACAACTATCTTGATGTCTTCTCAAAGAAGGCTAGTGAATGCGCATTATGCCTGAAAAGAAAACATGGAATCATGCAGTAAATCTGAAACCAGATTTCAAACCAAAAAAGGTAGATTAATTCTGCTAAACCCTGTAGAACAGGATGAAGTCAAAGCCTTCATTGAAGACCAATTGAGCAAAAGTTACATCAAACCCTCAAAGTCACCCCACACTTCGCCAGTGTTTTTGATTCCCAAAAAGGATGGTAAAAAACCAATAGTTATGGACTATAGATACCTAAACAATGGAACTGTCAAAAACAACTACCCTCTTCCACTCATTAGATCAATCATCAATAAACTAAGAGGGAGCAAGATCTTTACCAAGATGGATCTTTGTTGGGGCTACAACAAATGTGAGAATCAGAGAAGGTGATGAATGGAAAGGAGCCTTTGTCTGCCATCTTGGATCCTACAAACCAACTGTAATGTACTTCAGGATGTGTAATTCCCTGCCCATGTTCCAAAACATGATGAATGACATCTTTGTGGATAAGAAATATCAGCACTCAAACCTAGTTGTAAAATAATGAAGTGCAAAGGATAATGTCTGATCCAGTGATAAAGTGATGATATTGAGATGATAATGTACAAACTTGGTGGCAAAGTGATGACATTGAAAGGGCAATGATGAACATAATGAGATCAAAGGATAACATTTGACCTTGGTTGGGAAATAATAATGTGCAAATAATAATGTCTGATCTAGTGATATAGTGACAATATTGAAAGGCCAATGATGGAACATAATGATATCAAAGGATAATATTTGACATTGGTTGGGAAATAATGATATGAAAATAATAATGTCTGATCTAGTGATAAAGTGATGATATTCTGATGATAATGTATAAGCTTGGTGGCAAAGTAATGATATTGAAAGGGAAATGACAGAACATGATGATATCCAAGGATAATACCTGATCTAGTGATGAAATGTCTGCCATGAGCTATAATTATCTGTTGTATAAATTTCTGATTTGAAAATGATATTGCCAGATATATATTTATCTGGATATATCAGACTGATAAATAGTTGATCATATTCAGCTATGTATCAGCACTTAAAAATTTCCCTGATGGTATCACTATAGCCAGAAGCATTGTGCTGCATGCCAATTTCTCCCTGCATGAGCAGCTTCTGCTATCCTCCCCTGAAGATCTGCCCATCCACAGTCTGAATAGTATTACAGGTAAATTGAATTCGATTGTTGTTCACCATTACTCTGCTTTGTTGTAAATCACCGTTACCGACCGACCAATCTCAGTCCGGAGCACAGTCCAACCACAGTCCAGCATCACCAACAGCCAGGACTAGAGTCCAGACCTACTGACACTCGGACTAAGGTCAGGTGACCTATCCTCAGCCCTCACCCTCGACATCACTACATTACCATGATGTCCCCACTATCATTCCATTACTACTCACTCCCCTTATATCATTATGTAGACCTGATGTCATTTAGAATATATATATGTAATGCCTCATGTAGTCTGCTTGTATAAATACTCAAGTCAGTCATAGCTGGTAGACCCAGCTTTGACCTCTTGAGCTTATTGCCAAAGTCCTTCACTTTCATCACTTCTTCATCTCTATCCAAGTGTTGCCGTCAGCCCCCGAGTGATAGACCAACAGTCCGACTGGACTTAGGTTTACTTCATGCTTTGAGCTTTCCATGCTCAGCATTACCGAGGTTCGTTGGAGGTTCTTGATGCCATGTTGGTCGGCTGATCATGCATAAGCGAGCTTGTATTTCATTGATCTCTGCATTCACCAGTAGTTCCTGCAATCTAGCATTCTGCTTCTTGCTGAACGTTTTGCAATCTTCCACAAGCTCGTCTCCTGGAAGTATAGAGCCAAAAGCACCCTCCGCCATTGGTTCATCCATGATCATACTGCTGGAGTGGGGTACTTGTGTTGGTTCTGCCTTTACAATGGGTTAGGCCCAGTCATCCCATCATCATACAAAATGCTTACCAGTAAGCATTGATCAGGTCTTTTTTCAATGTTCTTTTCTTCCCAGTGGTGGATCCAATGGTGTTGGTTCTCTCGCATTCTTCAACCAATGTTAACTAGGCAGGAGCAGGGGTATGGGTAACCCCCAGGGGTCAGGGTGAGGGTACCAGAAGGGTAGGGGTAGGGGTACAGTTGTCAAAATTTTTGTACCCTCCAAGGGTATGAGG
>JBBPNG010000585.1:0-19448 GCA_038091095.1 Leccinum incarnatum
ATTGCTATGCGCTGTTTCTGACCACCAGACAAAAGGAAGCCACGTTCCCCAACCATCGTATCGTACCCGTTCGGCAACTTGGTGATGAATCCGTCCGCGTTCGATTTGATACATGCCTCCCGAATCAGTTGAAATTTCTCCTCCTCTGATGCATGCTCGTAAGGCGTATTGATAAATCCGTGTGCAACGTTGCCGCTGATGGTCGTAGCGAATAGCGTGGGTTCCTGGGAGACAAGACCGATCTGACAACGCAACCATTTGATATTCAAGTCACGGATATCCACGCCATCGAGCTTGACAGATCCGCTCAAAGGATCATAGAATCGCTCAATGAGCGATATTATGGTCGATTTGCCGGAACCCGAAGCACCAACGAGGGCGGCAGTTTCGCCTGCTCTGAAGGTGATGTTGATGCCTTTAACTATAGGCACGTCGGGGCGAGAAGGATAGTTAAACTTGACGTCTTCCAGAATGATTTCGCCTTGAACTTTCTCCGGTTTGAGACCACAGGGATCGGCAGAATCGATGTCGGGGATGCGCTCGATAGTGGCAAACAACTTGGCAGCTGCCGCTCGGCCATGTGTGAGAGCTATGGGATTGATTAAGCAAGAATATCAAGCGAAAATCAAGATACCAACCTTGCATCTCGGGTGCCACCTGCGTTATGGAGACTGAGCCGATCAAAATGGCTAGGAATGCGTTGATAACCTGGCCGGCGTTTGCTGTCGAAGATAATATGAGCAAATCCAAGTTACTGTGATGAATCTCTCAGTTCACCATAACCCTCGTTGATCAATGTGGTGCCAAACTGAAAGGCTAGCAGGATGTCAGAAATGAAGAGCAAAAATTTCAGTGACCGTCGTCCGTACCTAAAGCATAAGCAGAGTATATGGCAAACAGGAGAAAGGCAATACAAGATCCTTGAATTATGGCTGTTTTATGGTCTCCGAGAAGAGCTGATTGGACGTGTACATCGTAAAGACGATCCAATGTCTTCTGGATGCCGAACGCGTGGGCGGTTCGTATGGTTGAAATGACCTCTTCTGCTAGTGTACCGCTCCTGGCAACGTGGTTGAGAGATAATCTATGGAATATATGAGTAGGAAAGTCAAAAGAGATAGACGGAATACAAACTGCCGGTATTTCGAAGCAAGGGTACCCGTGAGGATGCCGGCGATTAGAAAGCAAGGGAGAATGGAAGATATTGCAAGAGCAAGTCTCCAACAGCGAACGTAGGCAAGGGTGTAACCGGTAAGGAAAGAGGAAGCAAAGTTTGCAATGAAAGCAACCTTGTCGGACATGCCTTCCTGTATCAGATCTTATCAACAGTGACTTGAGTGTGAAAAGACATGGGAAAGGGACGGACGTACGGGTGTCTGTCTGAATGCGAGTTGCGATCTCACCCGCACCAACTGTGTCGTAGAAGGCGATGTCTTGGCGTAGTACGGCCTGAAGGTATTTCTCGCGAATGCGTTTCGCGTTTACTTCGCCGGTATAGACCCAAATGACCATGTAGATGTATGTGCATACGAACATTCCGAGTCCTGGAAGAATGTGAGCAAAGGCATAGGGTGGATGAATAAACAGGTACCGATGTAAACAAAATATAATGCCTGTAAACTGGAAACGCTACGAAGATGGGCGGCGGCTGTGTTGAACTCCTGGACAGCGGTAGCATTTTTACTGTCCTGTAAATATGCCGTTTCGGTAGAGGTAAATGAGACGAAGATCTGTACGAGATTCCCAAACAGAAGAGTTTGCAGAGGCTGATTTGAAGGAGTGAGTTTTTGAGTAAATTTGACTTCTGGAAGGGTGTACCTGCGCCGCCCCAGCTGCAACCGCAGCAACGATTCCAATGACATCAATGAACAATTCCAAAGAAGTGGAATAACTAGGATGAATGAGCAAATGGCGAGAGATAAGTAGTGGGACTCAAGTTTACCGGAAAAGCTGGAAGAAGGACACGGGAGGAGGTAATATGGTGCTTGGCTCCGACCTGTTATCCTGCGCCATGATGGGGGCGAGAGGAATGTACAACGTCCACTGTTATTCGGAACAGCGTGTTGGGCCCGTGTCTTATTAATGATTAATGTTAGTCACGCCATGCGGCTGAGCCGATTTAAGAAGCAGACAAGAACGTCATCCCAAAAATCTTTTAAAAAATCTTTCTGTGCACTGGAACGCCCAGGAATTTCAGACTTACAGCCTATCAGTAGTTTGAGGAGGGTCCAGAGGCCAGCCGGCGGGTTGCCTACCAAGCGAAGAACCTATTTTGCTCGAATTCAAGAGGTATGATTTGGAGGATAAAGCTCACAAGTCTTAGCGTCAGCCAATTCGGCTACTGGTTTTGTAGATTTGAAAGGGCAAAGTTGAGTTTGATCGCTTGGCCCGGGTAACCATGCAGTAGTATTAGGATGTCGGAGGTACTGTAATGCCTTCTTTGAAGTATGTATCTGCGAAAGTACATATGTCGCGACCTGGAAATTTTTGTACACAACTGTCAGAGAGAGACTTAGAGAGTCTGATTTCCCCTGAGGCTCGTGCGTCTGTGTGGTCTCGCGTCTGTATGGTCCCGCGTCCCTCCCGCGCCCCTTTCTCGTTTTGTCCCTAGCGTCGTGCTGGTCTACACTAGTGATCAACGTGCCGGTTGTCGACTCGTGCCCGTCATTTGCGCACCGCGGTCACCGGTGAACACGACAACAACAAATTGCGAAATGAGTTTCTGCGTACACGCATGATCAAGTTGATCCCGGTGAATATTGACTGGAATTAGTATCTACATAGCTATCGGACGCCCCTCCAGCTGTCGAGAGCACATAAGCACCTGCAGGTGACAATGAGTGAAGAAGGGGGGCAATTGACGCATGCAGGCATGTTCGCTCATGAGACATTACAGAGAGTTGCGGTCGCCAGCCGACCTTGATTCTGTCACAGTGAACAGCGAAACATCATTGGATGTTACTGGGTCAAGTTAGGGCGTGCACTCTGAAGCATAGTTTTGGCCTCGGTTATCGAGAGTGTTGTAGTTGATCATAGCGCCCAGTCATCCTCCACAATATACTTCCCTTAGTCATGCCTTCCAGATGGTTTGGAATTACAGATCTGCATTGTATGATATTTGTGCAACCTCATAAACATTGTGCAAGTCCTACCGCTCTAAGTCGACTCGTCATGCAGCAGCACATATTCGCGGTTTGATAGACCGAATTTAATGACTTGAAACGAAGACTCAGGACGGGAGGGAGGAAAAAATAAAAATAGACGACACACTGTCTCCTGCCCTTAGCTCGTAAAATCTTGTCGTTGGTATGGCTTCATCATTGACATGAGTAGCATTTGTAGACTCGAGGTCGATGATGAATGGCCTTGGAAGAACATCAGCGGTACGGACAAGGATGGGTGAGAAGGACAAACTTGATGACCGCTTTTGCAACACCGAATTCATCTTTTTCTTGCACTTGTCGATCTGTGGTTCAACGGCAACCGGTCAATGGAAGGGGAAGCATTCAAGACACTCCCTGGAAACCTACGTTGAATAACGGCATGCTGCTTGGAACAGGAAGGATGTTCGATGAATATATCAGCAACCGTACGGTCTCTCCCTATTAGATAAGCGCTCTGCCTATGAATGTGAAAAAGTTCTGTGATAAAAAAGGTCAGGGATCCCGTTGGTTGCACTAGACGCAAAGTCACCTAGTTGTTCATCCCCTTTGAAAACGTATAGTCTCCACCCCAGCGTTGGTTTTCTGGCCTCGGGGGGTTCGTTATATTTCAGAACGGTGCTCGTCCCATCAGCTGCTTTGACGGTATTAGTGGCAGCCGCGAGCAACCCGGATGGCTTGAAGTTTGGTTTAGCCTTGTTCTCCGGACTTTTGGAGCGGGTCGGGGAAGGGGAACGCGAGCGTCGTCTGGGTGAGGCGGAACGATGTGTTCGTGTTGCTTGCTCCCTACCACTTTCGGGGGGACGATGGTCGCTGCGCGTTGGATAATCCCTGCTGTCCCTTTCGCGGTCTCTCCTGCTTTCACGGTCGCGGTCGCGGTCACGGACATTGTCTAGTTCTCTGTTCCTCCCCCTCCTTCCGTTGTCGTATTCGCGTCCGTAGGATCGTCGATCTTCTCGATGACCCTGCCCGTCTGTTCTCCGTTCTTCATCTCGTCTTGGGTTTTCTCTTCTGTAATTGGCGCCATGACGACGGTCGGAGGGTCCGCGTTGATCTTCACGGTCATCTTTTCTCCTCTTGTGCCAGTCATTATCGCCATATTTGCGGTTGGAACTGTTGTCTTTGCCGTAGTCACGCGTGGACATCGTGGTCGGCGGTTCAAACGTTCAAGTTGAATTGTGGGAATTGTACTTGACAATATTGGCCCAAGTTGATCAAAAACTCTCTGACCCAAAGTGAATGTCATTGCAATGCACGCACACATCTCCAGGAAGACTCATCTGCCAAAGCGCCGTCTCTGCCTGTGATGTGGATAGTACATCAATAGCCTTGTCGGATATTTCGTGTATCAATATATGTACGGTTCAACTGGGAGATTATCTTCCGTAGTATTTCAAGTTCAAGCTCGCAGTTGCGAAGTTTCAAGCATCAAAGTGTCGACCGTCGGGTCTGGTCGAGATTGACACTCTTACCAGACGGGACGAACGCCGGGTCGGACACGCTGCGGACTTAGTGTCCCTTCTTCAGTACATCTGAAGAACCGTCGGGCGATGTTTTCTCTCTTCTTATCGCACGACCAAACATTTGACCTATCATTGCTCACCGATCCGTCTTCCTGGCATTCTAGAGACTTCGAGTGGGCGATATTGTAATTTCCCAGGAGATTATACACACAGCTCAGCGTGGTGCTGAAACGTATCATGGCTGCAATCCAGCCTGGGCTAGATCGCCTTGGCCGTGGTTGATGTTTGCGCCCTGCGGCAGTGCTTCTTCCAGGCCAGATCGGGATACGCGATGGTTTGATCTTCTAGTCTGGCCTACCAGCCTCGAGTCCAGGAATCGAGATCATTGGTACTTCCAGGCTTGGGTAAGGCTCTCGTCGATGTTACCACCTTCCAGCTTAGCGCGGCAACGCAGCGACAGAAACATCGCACCAGCCCTGTCCTTGATACGTATTTGCGCTGAGCTGATTCTATGTCCGATAGGTATAAATTGGAGTGATCGCACGAGCCATTGGAAATCTTATCAGCATAACGCAATTGCCAGGGTAAGAAAGATCATGGCGCCGCAACGAAGCTACGGCTATGTGAGAAATCAACCTCCGCAGTACGAGTAAAGAAACACGAGGCGGCCTTCGATTGCCATATCAGCACGGTTCTTTGTTTTTGAGGTTCCGACGGCTTGCGTATTTTACAATACTCAGACACGTCCTAATATAACAATATTGGCTTGTACGAACGTCGTTGAAAGATTGCATGAAACGTACCGATAACGCCACAGGCAGCTCTACCACCTGCATGACCGGTAGTGAGGGAGTCTGAATGGCCCCCTCTGCCTAAGTCATCCTCACCCTATGGGGATATGAGTGTGCGAATGGAAGAGCGGAGATCCGACGGTCCTACCTCGTGCACCACCACAGCACGACTAATCAGATTCATTTGTCAACGTCCACCAGCTTCCACCGTGATCAGATATTTGAATTGGACATACCCGACTATGCTCTTAGGGCCATTGAGAGAGATCACGTTGTCCGTGAACGAAAACGTTGCTGTTCCGTGATCGTCGCTAAGGATATTACCCAGGTCGCCAACATGCCTCGCAGCGTCTGTTGGACCACCGTGACTCTTGCTAGATGGATTGAAGTGAGAACCTGTAGAAGTACACCCATTACTCAGGTCGCCTAGTTCACTACCACCAAGCATGAGAAACCGGATCATAAAGCGGGTCCGAGTTGAAAACCCACTGAACGTGGAACCCTCGAAGTGAAGCAGGGTCGAGGTTCTGGACGGTCCCAAAAACCGTGACAGGGCCATCTTTTGTTGCTTGTTCAAACGTCACCGTGCCAAAGACAGGTGAGCTGGTACCCGTGAGTATGACCACGGCCTGTCCAACGTTCTGTAAGGCGCTTTTCGAAGGTTGCTTATCGACTAGCTGTGGTTTAATACCTTCTGGATGTGTTCTACTTCAGGACCCTTGAGAAACAGATAGTACAGGGTGAAAATGGCGGTTAGGGTAAGCACAACGGTGATGTATATTGGCTTGTTCGACTTTCTATCGAGGTAACGATCCATGGTGGGAGATGGGCCTTTCAACGTTTGGCCTGCCTCAGAGTCTAACTATTAGTAGTAGTCTCGCACGGTCATTGGCACGGTACCAAGTACCGGCTGCTGGGAAACGACGTTGACGTCATGGGCAAGGATTCATTTCGCTACAGTGATCAGTGCAAGTGGACCATGCTTTTGCAACGTGACCAATCACCCACCGAGTCGATGGCTCCACTGCGAGTGATGAAGCGGCGTGCGATAGTGAGAGTTAGCTAGACCTAAGTTCAAGGCAGAGCCTTTGTAGTCATTCCCGTCAAAAATAAGACTTTAGCCTGAATACGTAGGTCAATAATAAGCAAAAGAAAGAGACAGAGGACTCGAGCACAAGCATATCATAATAGACGAAAAGAATAGATATCTATGTACAGGTCGAACTTAGTAAATCACAACAAAAGAATGATATCGTAAGGTGCAAAGTCGTGCAGAAAGTCAACGGGCGAATACCTAATCAGAACGCTTGAAGCAGTGTGTTCGCCAGCACAGAACCCCTTTTCATATTGCTGTGTTCATATCCCAAGTTTAGAATAGTCGTGGCCTGCTCTCGCACACTCTTGAAGTCGCTTTGACAGAGACTATCAACGAGCCCGAAGGGATCGAGAAATGAATGGGATAAAGCGAGGAGGAGAGCGAGTCTGGTTGGACACCATGCTCAGAAAAATAGATATGTCGTGATAAACACGCCGAGCGCTATGATGATAACCACCTGCAGTGGTACACCGTCCTGGTGTATAACAGTGTTGCGATCCACCACCGTACCCACTTCTGTTCCCCCATAGTATGTGCTCGCACCATCATCCGAACTAGTAGCATATCTTCTTCGGAATTCGGACGGCGCAGCGGACTCGGGTGCGACCGACTCTGGCGCTGTAGAACTTGGGTCTGGCACTGCGGCCAGCAGTACACGCAAGCGCTGGATCTCGGCCTGAGCATCGGTGAACTTGACTTCCAGTTCGCGGTTAATTTGGAGGGCAGGAAGGGGAGGCGGTGGCGGTGGCGGCGAAGCTGGGGGTGAAGGATGGTGAACGTTGACATTCACGATTCCAACGCCGGCGCCGCTCGTAGTTGGCTGGAATTCGGGGGATTCTTCTCTCGAATCGTCACGATACAGATTGTCCGGTTCTCGTACCTGAGGGGGTGTTACTGAACGCACTGGGATGGGGGGAGAAGATGGTGCGGGCTGTGACACCCTGATATTACTATCACCCTGTGAAGTTCAGATCAGGAACTGTGCCAAGTCATGAGATCAAAAACGTACGACAGTTTGTCGGAAAACCGGTGCAGACGGAAGGTCATCCGCGTGGCCGTCTTCGTCTTCCTCATCGATCTGGCCCTCGGGCGGGAGGTACACGACACGCAGCTTCTGCTGATATACTTTCCACTCTTCTCCTGTGCTACTCGGAACGTTCCACTGGAAGAGCCTTGAGCTGCGATATGGTGAGCAAGGGGACAACTCTCACGATCTCCTGAAGATCCTTCGTTTCCTTCTCGGGCGTAATGAGGGTGCTTTGAATTAGGAACTTGTCCTTGCACTTGATTGACAACGGGGGTTCTTCCTTCATGGGCTGAAGCATTACTAAAAAGGAGACGGTTGGAATATGCGAAAACCTATAGTGCATGAGGCATACCTGACACCTCGACACTGTCGCCAGGTTCAATCCGGCCAGAGTTGGGACGGACACAGTACAGCTGATAGACCACTTGGTGAATGGTAGTTTGGTATAGAGAAACATACGGACCTTGGGCGCTGTTGTCTTGACTTTGAAGGCGACCGGGGACGAATTCTGATTTGAGACCAATAAGACTTTTTTGACGAGCTGGGTGAACGGTCCTGTAAAGATATGAGCGGTCGGTGTCAAAGTGAGGGTGTGTACTGATAACTGACTGTTGAAGCCCAACGCATTGTTGGGAGTGAGCTGGACAGACATGGTGGAGGAGGGACGGCGGACGGAGAGGGGATATATCTGAAGGGAGAGGCGGGCGAACGTTGACTTTGGAGCGGAGTTGGATACCGACGGTGGTCTTTTTTATGCGAGGATCACACACGCCCTCGAATACGAACTCGTGTTCAAAGCGTGCTCAACACACCTTTCGGTCATCCACTGCTCAAACGCGTGCCCGCCTGGCACCTTGCCACATGCGCACGCAATACTCATTTATTTCCCCCTTACATATCTTATTGTAAGTAGTGCTCACGCTGGATACGGTTTCAGCGCAGCATGTACAAGCCACAAATCTGCAATCTCTATGACTTGGTCGATCACTTTCTTGAGGGGACCGTCCGAGACCGCGTCCCAGTGTGCCTGGAACGCGCAGACGCCACGCTGAGCATCGTCTGAAGCAAGTGTACAGGAGCAAACTTGCCTTTACACTGTCCCAGCCCAGGATGCCGTGGTAGACGTTGGGCTTGTCAATGATCGGAGCCCAGCTGTCGCCGTGGAACTTGGGTACTCCAAGTCCAAGCAGCCTGTGCAGTTCCTGTACCAAAGGCTCCAACTGATCGATGTTTACACCCTCCTTCAGGGTGAAGGTCACGAATTCCGTGATCGGTGCGCCAAGGGCACCTTTGGTGTCGTCGAACTCGATGTAACTGATCTTCGGTTCAGAGCCGAAGGCATCCTTTGCTGCAGTGTAACCAGCCTGCTTGACAAACGCATCGTGTGCATCTTTCGAGTCCCAGTCTACAACGGGAATGAGGTTCCGATCGCTGCTGTGCTAGACGGCGAGGCGACGAAAAGCATACCGTTCACCCAGAAAACCATGGTGGGGTCCTCGGTTTCGTATCCGACGTAAGATCTTATGTTGATTGATAAGAACATGGGTGTGGCAAGTGCATGGGTGTGGCAAGTGCAATGACGGTATGGAACACACGTACTTTTTCAGCCCGGTTACCTTGCTGATCTTAGCAAGGGTTTCATCGAGGCTGAATTTGCCAGACTGGTAGTCTGGAGACGCCTTGAAGTAGGTGATTTCAGCAACAGACGGCATTGGTGAGAGTGCGGACAGGAAGTTATCTATGATATATTTATCCCACACGGAATTTGCCCGTCTTCTTCCGTGATGACAAATGACGTCACGGAGGGATATCTTGACTTTCAACTCGCTTTCATGAAATCAACTACTCGGTTCACTTCTTCAGACTATTCCTCCTTTTTCTTCGCAGGTGAGACTTGTCCCAAAGCCACGCACTCCCTGTTTACACATTCGCAATAACAGGGGCGCTATGCTGCACGTAAGCCAATCTCTTGAGCATCGTTCATCAGTCTGATCGCGTTTATCTTAGCATCACCCACGGTGCCATGACGCGTAAGTCTCAGCTATCCCCCTTTTGTGCTCGTCCCGTCGACCCCGAGCAGCCGTCGATGTCGCCAAGACACGTATCCAAGTTGATCCCTCCTACAAAAACTTGAACATGATCTCGGGCATTCGACAGGTCATCGCGAAACAAGGCCCTCAGGCCCTCCTCACAGGATTCGGGCCCACCGCAGTCGGTTACTTTGTTCAGGGTGGCGCCAAGTTTGCTGGCTACGAGTATTGGAAAGCGCAATCCGTGCAGTGGGTCGGCGCCGAGGACGCCGTCAAGTACCGCACTGCAATCTATCTTGGTTCAGCCAGTATTGCAGAGTGAGAACCAATTGATGGCCTGGATGTTAAATTACCGACCACCGTCCCTACCCCAGGTTTTTTGCAGATATTCTGCTCACCCCACTTGAAGCAACTAGAATCAGGCTCGTCTCACAAGAAGGTTACGCGACCGGCCTTGTTTCCGGTATCACTCGCCTGGCTCGCGAAGGGGGGATTCGCGAGATGTATGCGGGATTTTTGCCGATACTCTGCAAGTTCGTCGTGCAATCCAGACCGATCATGCATGGTGCTCATGTTCACTTTAAAGACAAATTCCTTATGCCATTGGGCAGTTTACGGTGAACGAATTTTGCCACGAACTCGCTTTTCGTTCCATGTCGGAGGAAACACGAAAGAACTTGTCGGGAGGAAGCAAGTTCACTATTCAGCTGGGCAGTGGAATCATTGCTGGGTTTGCAGCCGCGATTCTCAGCCATGTGGGCCTCACGTTTTCCACCCGCATACTAGTCAATTAATCACCGGTCGTTAAACAGCCTGCTGATACATTACTCAGTCAGATCAACAAGGGTCATGGCCCTGTCGGCTCTATGACTCACAGACTGAGTGTTCTAGCCCGGGAAGCGGGGCTTCGTGGCTTGTTTGCCGGATTAGGGCCAAGGATGATCATGACGGCCGGATTAGTGTCCGGTCAGTTCGTTTTGTATGGAAGCATCAAGCAAGGTATGGCTCAGTTTCACCGTCTCCGAGAATCAATATTGACAAGATCCTCTTAGCTCTTGGTGCTCCTCCAGGAATAGAGATTCACAAATAAAAGAGTAGAGTAGTCTGACAGTCACATACTTTACTACAATCAGAACGCTCGATGATTAGAAGAAATGTTGGCCATTTCGACACACATTCATTGATCATCTGCGTCTCTTCCTAGAACCTCAGCGAGTCGAGCCTTGACGCCGGTCTGGTACGAAGCGTCATCGCTTGTGAGATCCCATTGTAAAAACCGCCTGGCAACTTCCTCGGCTGCTTGAAGGTCCAATCGTTCCTCCTCGGTCATCCTCTCCTCGAGCAACTTACCAAGTTCGTGTTTGATGAGGAGTTCGCTCGATTGAGATTGAAATCGCATCAGAGAACATATACAGATGCGCCGGCGTCAATGGCGCCTTATAGAACATGGTACACACCTGACATGTTGAGCTCTGGACACAAGTCGGCGAGGAAGTCCAAACACCGCCGCGCATTGTGCCGCATGGGAAGAAAGTGAGAGGCCGGGTGCAACGCTGTTCGCGTATCAAACACACGTCATAGTTCCGATCGGGTGGCCATTCACCGGTACAAATACATAATCTTCTCGCCAGGCGCTGGTATCCGGGAAACGTTGCTTTCTTGGTAGGTGCTCTGGCCAGATCCTCCATCAGCGTCGAGTACATCCCCAGTGTGGGATGCGAAAAGAACTTTCATGTGAACGAAAGTGATGGGAAATTTGTGCGGGTCGATCAAGTCTTTTCGAAAGACGTCGTGGAAGTGGGATGCAGCGAGCACTTTCGGACAGTCCTCGCCACGGTTTAAGAGGTGTGTCAAGACACTGCAAAACAAGCCTGCCCCATCTGAACACGTTAAAACGTAAATTCCCCGCATTTTCAAAAAGTAAGGAACCAACCTGTTGTCACCGTGCCCTTCCCGAACTCATCAAGTAAAATGAGGGACTTGGAGGTGCAGTTTCTCAGAGCGAACGACACTTGATTGAGATCTATCATGAAAGCTGACTGAATCTAAAAAAAATAGAGTAGGGAAGGGGTGAATGCTACTAAATATCAGAATGAATCCGAAATACATTACTCTTGAAACTGATTCTTTGGTCTGGATTCGTGTGAAGACTAAAAAATCAGCATTTTACAATAACATAATTTGTGAGACCAACTTTTATCAACTATTCCTAGTGTAGCGGACTCCGCGGGGACGAAGCTATCGAAGCTCAACAGCGAGGCATTGGAAGAAGCTTCGCGACCTACCTTCCGATCTATGGTGCCGATATTTGTCAATCGGCGTACGGTCCAAATCAATCACGCAGTCTTTGGCACGTACCTGTGCCATATATTGAATTAATGCAACCTACGACCAGCCTTAGCCGTTAGTCATCATCATGCAGTGCGTCTGCTAACCTGTTTCAAATACACACTCTACAACCGTTAGCAATTGATGACTGTTCAGATAAAATGTCGGAGGGGGCTCACTTTACCACAGGCATTTGCGCCGGTACACAGAAGCACACTGTTCCATGCAGTGTCAACCCCCGCCTCCGAACTACTATCCTCGTAACACATTCCAAACCCAACTCCGCCGACGAGACGAGTATCGTTAGGAACAAAGGTGTCCAGGATCTGTTCATGGAGAGGATGTCTGGGGCATAATAGTTGCAGCTCCTACGTTCTAAATGATTGATGTCATAACTTACCTTCCTTGAACAATGTCTATGATAGAATTTTCCACCATTCGAGGACGGCGATAGTCATATGCTCTCGCGGCCTCTGCAAACGATAGCAAACAGTCCAGCTCGGCACAAATATCAGAGGCATCTTCCATAGCTGGACTGAATTGAAGAACTTTGTCCAACAATTCTTGAACGATCTCTATCTCTCGATCTACACACTTAGCCTGGAACATCCGGGGAGGCAATGATCATACCGACTATCGCTGGGTGTAGATCCCCGATGTGGTTATCCAAGTCTGCCGAGAACCATTAGAACAATTTGAATCTCCAAACAACCCGAGATTTTTTTACCATGCATCTCCTTTGATTTGAAGTAGACGTGAAACCTGCAGACATATGAGACTGCCGAGAAAATGAATAAGAACCTGAGGGCTCACTCAGAGGAAAACTGGGGCAGCGAATGGGTTACTGTTTGTCAAACAATTATGACTATGTTTACCTGGAAAATCCATCCATCCAACACTTTGATCCCTGTCTCTGTTTCCCACTCCTCGCGCATGGGTACAGTGATAAGAAAGCCTTGGAAAATTTCAGTAACTTCAACTGCATGAAAAGTACTAAATATACGAACCAAGTTGGGGGAAATACACGACATTCAAAGATTCAGCGTAGTCCTCAGGAACGGTCCGGGATATCTGTTCAGCAACTTTTGACTGTTTCTCTTGTGTATTGTTAGATGTAGACGGTGTCAGGCCAACTAACCAAGACAGAATCAATGCCTCGATAAACATGTTTCCGATTGTCCAGTTCTTCGTCTATGTGTGGCCTGACGCACACCCTAGAAGCTTCAGCAGACTCTTCCCAGTCAATCTGTCAACGGCAATGTAAGGATACAAACTGCATTCCAATGAAAGAAAAAGTCCAACAGTATTGTTCACCATGTTGCCGACTTCTTTGAAGGAAGCCACGTCTAGTACCTTCATGAGCTGCAAATTTTCAGAACCTTGAGACAACGTTGGCTGTGGCGCATACTCACCCTTGCCACAACATCGACATGTCGACCATTGTGTAATTCTGCCAGCGCATCACGAATCATTGCAGAGTGATAAGAAAACTAGGGATAGCTCGCAACAAATCGATACTGAGGATTAAGGCAACGGACGAACCTTCACCAACGCTTGCCAGTCGGATATTATTCCTTTCCCGGATCGTAATGTACTCAATGTCCTGGGGATATTCGCAATGCCCTTCAGCTGACACTGTAACGCACCGACTACTGGCAAATTCTCGGCACGCAAGAAGCATTCCACCGCGTCATGTCGTGCTTTAAGTACCTCCATCGATAATGATGGACGTATAAACCATGTGCGAAGCAACGAGCGACCCAAGGCAGTCCGAGTAGTATTTAATATACCTATGTCCGAGTCATATGAGTGAGAGCATAGTAAGCGATAAGACGATCTACCGAAAAGTGACAGTCCTTCTTTGGTTTGGTCTGAGTGGATGCTAGCATGATTTTCGCTCTCAAATACCTGCAAGGAGCTGCTCCGGCAGAAACTCTATATGAAAGCATATCATGAAACGAGTGATCTTACCAAAGAGTATCTGCGTTGACGTGCATCACCTGGTCACTAATAGTTGTTAAGCAAAGAGAACGGTGTGAAGAAAGTGGCGTACAGCGTTAAGACCTCGATACAAGATATATATGATTCCATTGTTTCGTCGACATCACCTAGCTCCCCTGTTGCTCGTTCGCGAGTAAGGAAGTCCAGAAGGGCCCCTACCGAGGATAGCTACACGCAATGTCGTCTCATTTCACGCCCATCATTAAACGACTTACGCAAAGAGGTGCCGACTCCAACGAAGCAAAATTCGCCAAGCGTACGGCAGCGTTCCACCGTTCAATTTCAGGATCTCCGGTGGCCTCTCTTCTTTTTTCCATGAAATCATATGCATTCCTCAGCCCGACAGCTGATGAATTATCGGTCCTGTCCTCGTGGTTGGAATCCAGGCTCAAGTCACCGCCAAAGCGAATCAGCATGTTCAGCGACGATAACTTGTTCCGGCCCTTGTTAGGAGCGAACTCCTTGTGCGGTCTGATCTGGAAAGTGCCACCGGTGGCTTCCGCTGCCCAAAAATCGCGGTAAACGTGGCTGTATGCTACATGCGTGGCGAGCAGACGGACTCACCATGATGTTGCAACACAGAAATGAAAGGATCATCCGCCCTTGAGCTAGTGAGTATGAAACTCGGATCCGAATGTTCCAAAACTGACAGTAGGGCGCTCAGGATCTGAGCCGCGAACAACAGACTCAGCATTACGAACCCATTTTCGTCAAGTCATGATGAACGCCTTCTTGTGTATCCTCAAGTACATATACGACGCATTTTATGGGGTCATAGTACGCACAGCCGATACGACCACTGGTATAAACATGAGCATGAGACGCGACACAATTGAACGTACCAAACTGACTGTTGACAAAAGATGCTCAGACAAATCTAGGTGGTAGTTAAGAATAGGAAGTAGACAACGGGTGACACGACGTTACTTTTAGTGACCCGGAACCATCTGAACTTGACGAATCATGCTCGTTCTGAGAATCTGATGTGCTACCCCATCTAACGCGTTTTGCATCTGGCCGAACGCTTGGATCGTGACCTGCCTGACTTCCCTCGCTCTGAGGGACATTGTCCGAAGGCGTTTCAGTAAGAGTGGAATTTGGGCGTTTCAATTTAGATCTGCGTAACATGACTGATTGCCTGCGAAGAAGACGAATGGAACGCGAGACGGGTCGGCTCCTTTGAGACTTGCCAAATTTGGTGACCGAAGGGTGACGAGAGAGTGGCGGTGTTCCATTCGAACCCCGCAACTTGAGTGATCAACCGGCGGCTGCGCTATGTTTACAAATGTTTTCTTCCAGCCGCTAGGGGTTCATCACTGTTCGCGAGACTCGAGTCCCGTTCTTACATTCAATCGCTACTTACCAACTCCAAGTAGCCGCGTTACGTCTCCATACCAGAACATCTCTATCGAGTACACTCTCTCTGTCACGCTCAAAGTAAGCAGTTGAAAACAACAGGCGCGAGTGATTGAAAGGGGCTTTCAATACGGAACTGATAACCAGCCTTTTCGTCGTCGTTTTCGTGTGGACCCACCGCTAAAGTGCTGACCCGACGTGATGTCAGTTAATGGTTTGTTCCCCCCTCTGATGCCTCCTCCCAGTTCGCATTCGGTACCTGTTGTCCTTTCCGTCACAGCCGTCTCGTCACTAATGCTTGCCTCCTTCTCAGTCTGCGAGCCCGTCAGAAAAACGGTAGCTGGGAATCTGTTGATCTAGATCCCTTCTCCAGTTACCGGTCCATACAACCGGTCCATAGGTCACCCAATTACGCTGTCGATCTGCGGGCCTCGAAAACTTTATAACCCTAGTATCCACCACCTTACCCCCACCTTCTCGATCCATCGAGTCGCAATGGCCAGTACACGTGCACCCCCATTTTTTCGACTCGGAGATACACCGTCCATCCAACCCTCCGTTGTAGAGAGTGGTCATCGATCAGAAGAGCTATTTCAAGCACGCGCAGCTGTCCTCAAGGGCCTCAAGCGATATCTCGAGCTCCCATTTTCCACCTTCATCGATTCCACCTTCGGTTTTCCGAGCACAACTGAGTGCTCGCGAATGCGCCAAGCATTGGTAGACGATGGTACGTTGAACATTGGCTCGGATGGCAAGGCGCGTTGGGCTTCCTTTGAGACCCCGCCGTTCAAATCACGCGATTCAGAAAGTGTAGCATTCATCCCATTCTGTAACATCATTCAGCATATTTTCGCACATATACCCGATTGCCAAATGTCCTTCGATGCAAGTCCATACCAAAAACTCCCCTCCGAACGCAAAAACCCGCCCCGCCCAGATGCATGCATCATACTGGGCGGCCCAGACGAAACACATTCGTTCGACATTGTTGCTCCTTTCGAGTTCAAGAAGGCCTCAGGCGACTGTGCAGCGAATGATGTACGTGCTGTGCACTTCGGATACATAAATTACTCTCAACCAACTCTGAAATGTTAGAACATATTGAAAACTATATGGAGCTTGCACGAAATCATGCGCGAGGATCCGCTCCGGCGCTTTGCGTTTGGATTCACCGTAGAGGACACTAAAATGAAAATTTGGTACTCTAATCGCGCATTTCTTGCCGCGTCTGAACCGATTGACATTATGGAGGTATGGCATTCAATTGCAAACTGTCGCTGCTTCGGTCTTGATGATAGTGTCTAGGATGTTGAGAATGTAATGTCCCTGTTTCACTCCATTGGGAGTAAGAGAGACGATGAGCTTGGGTGGGATGATACAGCCAGCCGCATCAATGATCAAGGCGAGATTCAATACAAGTTCAAAGTCGAAGATCAGTTCTTTACCACGACGCGCCTACTAGCCAATCATGGCACAGATTCCATTGTTGGACACGGAGTTTGGGTTTACGAAGCAAAGGATGGGAATGGGAGCGTTGTAGTCATAAAGGACTCATGGCGGGAGGAAAGCCGAGAGAAGGAAGGGGTAATTTTGCACAAAATCTTCGGCGACATACGGGAGGTGTTAGGAGCTAAGGAGGCAGAAGAAGCCGAGAAGTATATTGTGAAAGTTCAAACATTCGAAGATATCTCTGGGGGAAATGACGTGACATTCAGCCCAAGCTCCAAGAAAGGTTTATCATGGATCACGATCTACCCTGACATGATGCATTCTCTTGGCACGTCGTCAATTCAATCAACCAGTGAAGGACACATACCACCCAACACTGGCTCTGGCCTCCAAGCCCATCGGACTCCAATCAAGGATGATGATCGTATCCCCTGCAGGGTACACACTCGTGCTGTCTTCGAGGAAGTGGGAACGCCTCTCGAAAGTATTGATCATTTAGATGACAGTCTGGATTGTTTGTCTGGTGCTCAGAAGGGTGAGTAGCTCTATCATGTTACTCTTTCTGTGTGAATCAATCATGGGATGAATAGCCCTACGCTATCTGCATCAAGTTGGCTGGGTGCACCGTGATGTCAGTGTCAGCAACATACTATGGATTGCGAAGGATGGTGGTCACATTGGGAAATTGACTGATTTTGAATATGCAAAAAAAGTGAACTCTATAGGCTTGCATAAGGTTCGAACAGTGAGTTATCGCTGGCCGACAATACACTATATATATTTGTTTCTCACAGTGAGCAGGGCACACGGGATTTCATGGCTCTAGAGGTAGAGACCCGACGCTATCTTTTCCTGCCAGGACTAGTGCTTGAAGATCCTCCATTTCAAATGAACCCACTCCATGACCTTGAATCCTTATGGTGGTGCACCATATGGATTCTACTCCGTCACACTAATATGTATTCACCTACTGAAAACCTGAATGCACAGCAAGTTTCCCTGCAAGAGGCATTTCCGGGCCCTAATCAACCTGGACCATATCGCCTTTTATTCTTTTTGCAACTTCGTGGGCGTGAAAAAGCCAGGATTACCCTCTGCAAGACGTATGGAGACACGTGCAAGCCCATCTTTAATCTGGCAGACACCCTCCTTCAAAACTATCAGGATCTGGAGAAAGATTGTTCTGCTCTCGCACCCTTTAATTTTCCAGGCGACAAACTGGCAAATTTACACACACAGGTGTCCAATGCTTATAGGCAAGTTATTGGTGAGCTCAAGGGAAGTGGGGATGTTAGAGTGAAGCTTCAGTCTTTGCTTGATTTCATTGAGGCAAAGCAGATGACTCCAGAGGATCCAGGTAACGATCAGCCAGTCAAAAAGAGACAAAGACTTGTATAGCGTAATGATGTGTATCCGTTGTTACCTGTGGCATATGAAGCTCGAGCTCTGTAGTTGCCAATCACATTTGTTAGAAGGATGCCATGGCCCATGGCAGCCACTAGGTGAAAGATACAGACGTACACGATGAAGTATACCACCACTATGCATTTCGTGGATACAGACTGTAATTCCGTTGCAACACAGCTGGCGGGTCCAGGGAACAGTGCAGGTACCCCTCCGTATGGCGAGACAGGACAGGGGAAGGAAAGAGTGAATATACGCGTGCACGTGCGGTAGGGAACGAGGCGAGAGGGAGTGCGAGTGCGAGTGCGAGCACGGTAGCGGGCGTGCTGCCTGACTCGCTGGCGACCGTCGCCATGTGGGTTTATCGACTCCGATCCCTGCGTGGGTCGAGAGCGCGGACCACGCTGCAGCAGTAATAGCGCGCAATGGGGATTATGTTGCAACAGCGATGGTACCTGGGCGGGCCCTGCGAGAAACCAGATTAGTGTGGATGCTGGGTACATAGTGAACAAGAGCGCTCGGCCGTCGCCACACGACGTCCTCGACGGGGCGAGGTGTGGAGTACGCGTGCAAGGGGCGGACGCGAGGGTGGAAGAGGGCAACAGTGAGGGACTCCGGCACCACGACGGTGCGTGTGTATCGTAAGCGAGGATGACGGCGAGTACGATGGACTCGGGAGAGAGCGAGGCAAGTCAGGCGACGTGCCGTCGTCATCACCATCAGCGGTCGGGGCTTCCCGCCTCGCCTTCCGAATCGGGATCCCGAATCAAGACGAGACCCTGAGACTCTCAATACTGACAGGTTGCGAGGGAAATACAGTCGACTCCCTCATAACGCATGGTCCCTCATAAGCCATATTTTCGAACTGCTTTTTGACGCCCTATAATCTCTTCAATAACCCATACCCCCTTATAACCCATACCTTTTGAGCTGTCCCGACAGGTATGCGTTATGGGGGAGTCAACTGTAACAACTTCCTCGCCACACACTAGGCCAGCACGAATGCGAGACGACACAATTATTATAACATCGGGGTACGACCTAAGGGACAAAAAGAATTTACTTCTTTACTCGCAAGAGTTCCTTTGTGTCATCGCCGGTGACTATCAAACGGTGAGTTGGGAACGACTATGTCATGCAATAACCGAGGTCAAAACTCACCATTCAGAAGCAAACTTTGAGCATCTAGCATGACGCGGTTCCCGGATGTAGCCAGAACATTTGCAATGTCGCGAGCAGCCTCCAGGCGCCGAAGTTCAAGGAAACCTTTGTTGGCTCGCATTGCCTCGCCAATCAGCTCTGCACTGCGTGCTTCACCCTGCGCACGAACTATAATAGACTA
>JBBPNG010000586.1:0-19417 GCA_038091095.1 Leccinum incarnatum
GAACGAGAATTAAAACACGCAAAAACAATCCTTCTAACATATAAGAAACTCCATCCCACCGCTTTTCCTTCCTAACTCTCCTCATATTAGAAACCCAATACCGTCCACTCTCCAAAAAGAATGTCTAGCTATGTCACTTCCGATTCGATTTCTCCCATTTCCTCTCTTTCAACCCCTCCTTCATCGCGTAATTCTTCCTCTCCTACCAGTCCTCTGGCTCGAGGTCGTCTCCCTAGCCCTCTTGGTGGAACGCCTCTGGGTCCTGCTGATCTCATATCCCCTCCCTCTTCCCCCGCTCCCCAGTACATAGACAATGAAACCGCCGCCCCTTGGCGTATCAACTCCCCTCCCCTCCCTGCTCGCTCTGACGTGTACCACATCAACACCGTAGACGTCCCTCTTTACGCCAGCAAGATGAGAACTGACGATGCCTCCCCTGAAGACCTGCGTAGACTTCGCACCTACCTGCAGGATTCTCGCTATACCCACGACATCTATGCCTACGCCGACGTAGAATCCCCCCTCCACTCCTTGTATAACGCATTCATCCACGTCTCTCGACTCGGGGTCATTGCCTCTAATCTGAAGGATTCTGCTGACGGCCAAGCCGCTTTCCTCTCCTTCCAGATCGCCAATACACAGAAGGCGACCGAAGAACATCTCCTCTCGGCCATGCACCAACTCGGAATGACTGAGTTTGTCACCGACATTGATCGCTTTCTGGCTGAAATGACGATCTACTCCACCCCCCTCACTATCCCACAAACGCCCTCCTCTCCCCCAGGTCTTCCTCGTCCCCCTCTCCATGTACGCATCCCCGCCGAGGTAGAAGCAGTAAGCCCTCGTGCAATCCTCCCTTTCCCCGCAGACGTCATCCCCGCCCTCGTTCCTACTCCCTCCCCATCCCCTCCCTTCGGACCCGAAGAGATCCAAGCAGAGATAGACAAGATCGAGGCCGTCTTCGATTCGGTCTCAATACCTGGAAGTGAGGAAGAACACATCGAGCACATGGACCCCGCCTATCACTCCCCACCTCGCTCCATTCCGTCTACCCCGTCCGCATCCTCCCTTCCCTTGACTCGAGCAGAAGACGCGGCCATGAATTCCGCGGAAGCCCGCCTCGCTAGAGAACTCGACCTCCCAGTCGATCGTTCCCATTGATTATACCCAAAGGCCTGCTTCACCTGTCGGCGCCTCAGTCACATCCGTATCGACTGCCCGCATTATACCTGCCCCATCTGCCTCAAGGGAGCTCCCGGACATCCTCAAGGAGCTTGTCCGCTCAGACGTCGTGCTCCACAACCTTCCCCTTCCGCCTCCTCCTCATCTTCTGCCTCCTCCCGTTCTTCTCGTTCTTCCTACCGCTCCGCTCGCTCCGGCCGAGGTTTAACCAGACCCTTTCGAGGGACTCAAGGATCTACCTCCTCTCGTCGCCCTCGCCCTCGTCCTGTATACCCTCCCGTCAACGATCGTCCTCCCTCGCCGGGATACGATTACGACTGCGAAGATACCTATGACGCCGCGGCTGACGCCAATACCACCGGAGAACACCCTTGTCCGGGTTACGACTATTGATACTTGGGTCGGTGACTCCAAGGCTACAACGGGGGTAATGTTACGATTGTCTCCCAGACTCTCTATGTACCTCTTTTCTCTTTCCTTTTGCTTCGCTTATCGCCTTTACCTCTTATTCACCATGTATCATAGATCTCAGACGACTTCACACGCTTCGTGTCGCTGACGATCCGCCTTTCTCCGATCCCCTCTTATCGCTGATCCGATACGCTCCTATCTCTATGATGCTCCATCTGACTCATGATGATCTCATCATTCGTCATCCTTCGCTTACTGTACCACTTAGCAATCCGCAGCTTCTGACTGACTCATTCCATACTGCGGATGACTCCTCCCTTCCTTGCGATTCCATCGCTTTCCATCTTGTAGTACTTAAGGACTTCCTTTCTCGCCCATGTAACCCTAAGCTAGAGCTACTTGAAATCCCACCGAGTATTCTCTCTAAACCTCGAGCGCTTCCTCCCTCGTCCCTTAGTCGTCTGCCCTTCTCGGGTGTGTCCTTAGCCTTAGTCTTCGAGTGACGAGACTCTTCGTGAGTTCCTCCTCGAAAGAACCCTTAGTCCTTCGGCTTCGCCAGGCGTTAAGTCTGCTCGGCCATTCCTTCGTCTTAGACCTTCGCATTCAAGTCTACGGCCGACCCTACCCGGGCCAGCTGTAACAGCAGGTTAGACTACTTGGTACGTCTGGAACATTATACACCCTTCTGTTCATTCTTGCCATTTCTAATCATTCAAATCTCTGGTGTCGAACGCTATAGGCTTTATGCGGCCGATGCTGGCTCATCAAGCCGCGCTTTCTCGTCATTGTCGATCACGAAGATTTTCACTGCTCAGCAACGTCAGCCTGAGGTTACTGCTTCGCCACCATCTGGTAGGCGCCCTTGAGAATACCTCGTCAGTCCGCTCTTTCTGCTTCTTTTGAGCCAGACTGATATCCGGTGTCAAGCATATCAGTCTTGTGGAATTGGTGAAGACTATAGGATGGATCGTTCCGGATGCTGGTCCGTTATTTGACCGTGTATTCCAATTTTCGCAGGTTTGGGAATGGTAAGGAATGTATTCTGAAAGCTGCGCTGGACGGTCGACATGTAATTATGTAGTACGATATAAAAAGTGTCTATGCACCCTCGGAACCTCCCAGTCCCTGAGTTGTCTCCTTGTGCGCGGCCCTTTTCTCTCGGATTCGGGCCAGTGCACTATTCTTCGACGGTAGGCGCTCCACTTCTGCGTAGGCAGGAAAGACTTGGCTAGAACTCCCATTTAGTGATATGAATGGTATCGTACGACCAAAAAACCTACCGGTTCCACCAAGTTAGAAGCTGTTCCACTTCGTCCCTCTCGTCTACGTCGTCCAAAAGTTCGAGGATACTGTTGTAGAACCTCTCGGAGTCCGTAACCAGATCAGTACGCGAAAATACCTGTGCTGAGGTCAGTGAGAAGCGAACCTATACCAAGTACTATAAGCAATTGTTTCTTTAAGTACATGCGAAAACAAACCTGAGTCGCAATATATGCGATAGATGGCTTTGTCACGCGACGCATGCCATGAATGCGAGCGTTTCCAGATCTGGTCGCCTTGGGCTCATGGTCAACCGAGCTCGGAGATGTAAAGATATGTTTAAACGCCTGAGAAGTTGACTTTGAGTACATTGTTCACGATCACGATTAAACATCATCTTGTTGGGTACTTACTGAAACCAAGAGTCCGCTACGTAGTAGCCCGTTCCACGGGTCTTCGGGGTCATAGGTGTAGTTAGCATACAACAGGATAGGCCATTGGTCGCCTGCAACTTGGATTTGCCCGTTACTCAGTTTTAATTTCGTCCTAGTATGCCAATGCGAGATTAGATCACTTGAATTAAGTGTGAGTAGTGCAAATGAGGATTGGAACTTACTCTGAATTGGCCCAGTCAAGGCCCGCAGGGCAAAGAAGCGCACCTGTGCGCTCGTGATTGAATCCGCGCCCGGCTTTGACGTTCCGAGGAATGTGGGGATTGAGAGCTTGACCCTTAGGAGTAATCCAGTCAATTATTGCACTTTTCATGCTCTTTGTGTCGTCTGCCCTGGAACCGTTAGCACCTTTCTGAATCTATTTTACAGTTTGTAAGTGAGTCCAACTCGAGAGTCGAGAGCCAGTGTGACGATCTTGATTGAATAACTTACCAATTCTGCAATCGCAATTACTCCACTCTCTTCGGATTCCATCAGTCGCCCTTCCAATCCTGGTATAATTTTGAGGAGCTCCCGGAAGACCGAGTATTCCCTGCGTTCCCTGGTGTGAGGTGGTGAGTGGGGGATATCCAAGACAAAACAGTTACCTCACTCGGCGGTCAACAACTCTAAACTCTGGTCTGCGCTCTCACCCATCAAGATTATTCCATTGGTGAGCAAGGTCTGCGCGTTGCAAAAGGCGTGCACCGTACGACCAAAGTGCCGACCATGGTGTACTAGAGGATCTTGAGTCGTGCTATTGAAAGGGGCACCGTATGTAAGTTAAGGTCAGTTTCTGGGACGATGACATACGCTTTCTTTCTTGGGCCGAGTTCCAATGCATAGGGATGCGCGCGCCTTCGTATAGAGGCTGGCGGCGTGCCAGAACCGCTAGTATTACTGCTGACATCATCGGACATGATGGAGAATAGGGAGCGACTGGGACGGCGAGGAAGTGGTGGAAGGAGAGATCTCGTCTCGTCTGGAAAAAATGCGGCCTGACCTTGGGTATTATATAGGGTCAGAGGAGAGGCTATGCAGAACGTCGGCTGGCCATGGGCCTGGCCCGGGCCACTGAGTATGGAAGTATTAGACGCGGCGAAAACTGCTGCAGACAGATTAGGACGCAAAACGGGCTTCCTCAGGTTGCCTACAGCCAAAAAGGAAGTAAGCCGATTTTTGTACGTCAGAGCTGAGGCAAGAGTCTGAGTCCCTGCTGTCCTACTAGATCTGTTAGTAGCAAACGGTTCGATACGCGTGAACGCAAGTACCTCAAAGTTCCAGTGTATAAATATGTTAGTGTCACATACAATCCCCAATCAATCATTCAATGGCGAAGCTCACCTGAATATTTTACAGATTACATGAAGATGTTACTAGACTCAGTAACGATAATTATCAATGGTCCAGCTCCCCGAAGCTTTGGGGAAAACAAGACGGATGACTCGGATGAAGGTGAGCTGAACCTTTGAACATTGCCATGGCATATGTGGCTTCAGACTTATCGTTGATTCGTTGAGGCAGAATTAACTCTAGAACAAGCAAGCCTGTCTCGGAGAAAGCGCCAGCGGCAGCCATCCGATTCCAGTGACCGCATGGAACGTAGTAGTACTTCTGGCAAGTCAGAGGCATCGACTCAAAAAAAAACCAAGATCAGCCTGGCGGAAATGGGGTCGGACACAGATATCAAAGGCTTGGTGGACTTGGTTTCCAGCGTTGCGCAGGATGTGGCTATCATGAAGTCGCAACTGGCCGACCTGTCCGGGCGTTGCGCAAATTGCGAAATTTTGAAGCGCAAACTTTGGGAAATGGAGTACGAACATGATGGATCTCAGTATCCTGGTTTTTGAAATACGTACTTGATGCATCACAGTATTGACTATACGGTAAATCACACATTAAGGTCCTCCGGCAGGCCTGGACCATGATCTGAACCTTGGTAAAATTGTCCGTCGCGACACATTTGTACAGCACGCGCCTACTATGCGACGCAAGCAAGAGTGCACCTTGGCAATGCGTTGGAGCTCCCGCCCTTCTTGTCCCCACGAAACAGATTTCACGCGAACAAACCGGAACGCCAACGAGTTAGTAACGGATGGCCACACTGTATGATGCAATCAGTGTGAAAACCACCAGCGTTGCCACCACGCCTTGGGTCTGTAGTACTTACGCTGAAGTAACATCGAATATCAAATGATCTGGTGCTGACGATGAACTGATCTCCCGGGAGGAAGCGAACAGATGAAACTGTATGACCATGACTGGTCAGTCTTGATGTTCTTCCATTCGTTCTGAGAGTCTTGATGAACAAATCCATGTCATTGATCGTCACCGAGCCTGATATGATGGACGACAGCCTGAAAGCTTCGTTGGCACGGAAACGATGACCACGCACTCGATAGACATAGAAACGGAACGGTGCCGCAATGTGTAGGAAGAGGTGCTAACGTGACGGGGTGGTGTGAGGGGCTGTATGGGAGGGAACTTGATCTCGTCATCAGGTGATCTGCTGGCAGAGCATATCGGGGACATGATCGTGATCGTGGAGAGAGATGGAGGGGATATCAAGGGACATGGATCTGACGAACATGTCACTGAATGCTTGACCGAGCCTAATATGATGGACGATCAGCCTGAAAGCTTCATCGTCGTGGAAACGATGACCACACACCTGATAGACATAGAAATATAACGGTGCCTCGCCTGATGGGCATCCTCGGAATTAAATGCCGGGTCATGCATCTGCGGTCGTTCGAGAGCAAGCGGAATCCTCGAGAGTTAGATTCTCGAGGGGGGATATGAGAGGCAATGCATAGGAAGAGGTGCTAACGTGACGGGGTGGCCCGGGTGTGAGGGGCTGTATGGGAGGGAGCTTGATCTCGTCGTCAGGTAATCTGCAGGCAGAGCATATCGGGGACATGAATCACATGATCGTGATCGTGGAGAGAGATGGAGGGGATATATAAGGACATGGACTCGGCAGAAGGTTTCCATTGCGAGACCGTGGAGCTCAGGTAAGGAGAATGGCGCGATCGAAGGGAATGCTCGCGGATGAGATGCGAGGTGGATTGACAGGAAGGATGTTGACCTCGTTCAAGGCATCAGGGCATTGACATGAGGATCGGGGAGTTGGCGAGGGGGAGGATGGGAGTAGGTAGTAGTGTATATGTGCGGAGAGGTGCTCGTTCGACGTGCTAATAATAGGTCAACATTGCAAGGCTTGCCCGTCCGCATGCAAGAGGCGATCAGATCTGGATCGTCTGACGAGGACTTGTTGATCGATAAACTGCCACGTATTCTCATTGCCGCCCCCAACGTAATACTGGAGCTCATGGAGCGCCAACACGAGGCGTTTCGGCTTGCTGGGCCCGTGACGGTCGTGGTGGACGAGGTGGGCGTGCTGCTGCCTGATCCTGACAGCAAGTGGACGAAAGAGTGCAGAAAAGTGCCTCGAAAAAGACCTGAAAAGCATATTCCAGATCCGGTCTGTGTCCTCAGGCTGAATAGGCTTTACGCCTGGTCTAGAGAAGAGGAGAAGACACATCAGCGTTCGCATTCAGCTAGGGACGAACCACTCGAACTTACCGCCCACAGTTGAGATCAGTGCCACCTTGCGCAGCAGGTTTCAAAGCGTGTTGTTTAGCGCCTTTGGTTGGGTACAGCGAGGGGAGGTGCTGAACCTGATCAAAGAACGCTCGCCTGTGCCTCATGTCTATAGACTACACCTGTCCTGTCACGCCTTGCGATCACGGACGATATGTTCGTTCCGGCCATTTTTGAGGACGACGAGGACGGTCTCAGGGTTCTTGCATGCCCGACAGAGAACAAATTTATCCATCAAACCATCAAGCAGTTTGCGAAGCCTGGTGGCATCATGGGCGCCGTTGACAACGTATCCATTATTCTTCTTGTCGAATGGGGTCTGAGCACCGAGCTCACAACCAAAGAATTTGTTGATTAGCCATGCTGGGCGGTCCATACTAGTGTGTAAATGAAGTGGCAGGTGCTTTCGATCGATCGTTGATCTTCTCGACTACAGGCTCGAGCACACGGAAGACGCTGTCAAGCTACGAGCACCTGAACAAAGGACTACACATCCAGGGGACGGATCAGAATGAAGGCGAGCACAGAAAGACTTGCGTACTTACGGTACTTATGGACTCTAACCGAGACTGACACTGGTGAGACGCTTTATTGAGAGGAGGTTGAAGCATGAAATTGGCTCTTCTGTGTTCGTATCGGGGACAGAAGAATGAGCTAGTTGAGGGACAAATCGATTTCCAAGTGTCGGGTTGTGGGCGTCGAGGGGGTGTGGTGTTGTTGCACCCGAGGTTGCGGGTAGCACTGGCCCAAATAGTGGAAGCAGATGTCCGGTTGGCGTGCGAGCATGTTCAGTGGATCCAATGCCGGAAACGGCAAAGGACCAGGGTTGGGAAAGTGGGGTGGATGGCAAAGGGACTGCGGCTGGATTAGTCCGACGAGGTAGACAACCGGACCTGAGTTTGCCAGGGCAGCGAGTTGCTCAATCGATTTCGGGAGCAAGAATTGCTCAAAACCAGGTACGGAGCGTATTTCGACAAGGTGTTTTCTCGCTGGAGAGCAAGTTGACGATGCCTCTGGCCTTCTTGCTCGAACGACGAAGTGTTCAGAGGGAGGCTATTATCCAACCGGTAGGATGTGAGATTGCCATGCGAACTGGCACATTCCAACTCCTTGGAGATTTGCTCAAATCTATTAGCGAGGACGGGGTGTCTGCCACGAAGCTGGTCACTGGAGTGCGAAGCTGCAGGAACTGACTCCAAACAATTGACCGTCCTTGTCCAAGTCACACTACAGCCGTTTCGGCGTAGCCAGCTTCAAGTCCTGCTGCTGCTGCATCTCGTGCTACTACATCAATCGCATCGACAAGCACCCGGCGACGCTCCGTGAGGGGGACCCCAAGCCACGCCATCTGCGGAAGAAGGCTGATGGCAGTGGAATATGCATCGAGGAGAGTTTGCGAGTTGCCACTGACACGCGCAGATAAAATCCAGTAGCGAGCGGCACGAAAGCGGTCGGAAATTTGACCTGTTGGAGACTGGCTAGTCACTGAAAAATGTAAAGTAGCAGCAGAGAGATGGTAAAGATCGCCAGAGTGGTGGAAAAACAGCTTGAATAAATTGCCAAGACTGACCAACAATGCTGGTTTGGCTGGATGTCGATCGGGAGTACGACGGACGGTATCCTCGACCATTGAAATGGACTTCTGAATGTCTCCGAGATCGCCGAGGCATAGGAAGCGACGAGATAATGAGATCCCAAGGCTGTTCAACAGACTTGGTTTTCCCGGATGATGATCAGGAATAAGATAAACTGCCTCCTCGAACATCGAAATGGACTTGTTGATGTCCTCCAGGTCATCTAGGCGATCGAAGCGTTGAGACAACGAGTTCCCGAGGCGGTGCAGCCATATGGTTTATCCGGATGGCGATCTGGAGTAAGACGAACTGCTTCGTCGAACATCGAGATGGCTCTCTCCATGTCTGTCAGGTCACCGAGGCGTTTGAAGCGACGAGATAGTGACTCCCGAGACTTTTCAACGGATTTCGTTTGTCCGGATATAAAAAAGATGGTGATCAGGAGAAAGACAAACTGCCCTCTCCAACACTTCTCAATGTCTACCAGGTAACCGAGGCGGTTGAAACGATTGAATAATGAGATCCCGAGGCTGTTCAACCGACTTGTATTGTCCGGATGGCGATCGTGAGTAAGACAGACCGCCTCCTCGAACGTCGAAATGGATCTGTTAATGTCTTCCAGGTCACCTGGGCAATGAAAACGTTGAAGGAACGATATTCCGAGGCCGTTCAACTGACTTGATTTTTCCGGATGGCCATCAGGAGTAAGACGAACTGCTTCCTCGAGCATCAAAATCGACTTCTCCATGTCTGCCAGCTCACCGCACCGTTCAAAACGACGAGATAATGAATTCCCAAGGCCATTCAACCAAACAGGTTTGTTCGGATGGTGATCAGGAATAAGACGAACTGCCTCCTCTCTCGCAGATATAGACTTGTCGACGTCTACCAGGTTGCCAAGGCGTTACCCTTAATAATGGAACCCCCAAGGTTGTTCAACCGACCAGATTTGTCCGCATGGCCATCAGGAGTAAGACTATCTCCTCGAATATCGAGATGGACTTCTCGATGTCTGCCATGTCACCGAGGCATTCAAAGCGACAAGGGACTAGAAGAGCAAGACTGAGTTCGAGAGTTGTCGCAACGTGATCTGGATGACCACTAGGACGAAGGTGAAGTGCATCCCGATACAACGTGATTGGCTCATCCAGACCGACGTCATGAGTATTGGCTTGATAATGGATCAACTTTGCATTGGCCAAGTAGAATAGGACAGCAGAGCGATTAGGGTGATCCAAGGGGCATATGTCCTGGACTTGCTCGAAGCACTCGATAGCTCGGTCAAGATCTGTTTGGTCCTGGAACAAGCGACAATGGAGGAGAGCATGATGTCCTTCATCAGTGAGTCGTCCCAACGGATTCATTTCGTCTGGTTCGAGCAGCTATCGCCATATAGGGTTAGGTAAAGTGAAGATAAAATGAACGAACTTCTCACCACAGGCCATGTTCGGCATTGAATTGCTCGGTAATTATTCTCACCGACGAACACGATGGCAAAACGTCATCACTTGAAGCTAGAAACTTGATGGCTGCAATAATACATTAGATTCCGCCGAGGCAGTGAATAGAGCTACACACATTCAAGTCGGATCGAGTACCTCTCCGACAAGAATCTTGAATTCCGTAAGTAATTCTCCGTTTCCCAGCCTCGGTCCAAGCTCGAAGGATGCATAGACCTTGATCGAAATGATAGATAACCTGTCCGATAGTCTTGACCGTCGTTCAGTAGAAGTAGCGGGATTTAGGGAAGACATGACAAACAAATGAATGAATGTTTTCATGCCATGCCACCACGTCCTCGCCTATCGATACAGGCTTGTTTGAAGTCTTTGTCGTCTTCCCATCGATTCTCTAGGGCGACGTGAAAGCCTGCCGGTAGTCGACGGAGTCCACATGCAACATCCGTGACACAGATGCCTGCCAGTGTACAAGAATGTCGGAGACCACCACGAATTATTACGCACAAGTTATGATAACGTGCTCGTATTTTGTTGTATCAGACCTGCGCTGCTCCAGAACATTTCATAAGTTGGTTTCTTCCACAGATCGCGGGCTTGGAATGAAGCGCTGAGGCCGTATGCCGTATGCAATTTGTAATGAACCAACCAGGGTGAAACGTGAACAGGCGGCGACTCGCCCTCTCTCGTTGAAACAAAGACAAGAAGTAACATGAACCTTCTCGGCATCTCCCGTGCGGACCTCGCGCTGGTACAGGGGCCCGGCCCGGGTGGCCCGCTACAGCACGTGTGTCGTGACCACAGCACCCAAGCTTGACGGGAAGAAAATCCAATGGTCGAAGTGTACGTACTACCTGGCGGATAATTTCCTGGAAGGCAACGCTCGCATTACAATCCGATAAATAAAAATACAGCTTCCCCATTGTACCAACTCGAACGATTCTCACAAGGAAGGAGAACATACCGTGTTTTTTTCTTTCTGCCCTTTGAAATCAAGCACAAATGTGCTCCGTCGTCAGGCCGTCAGCTCTCCGAGTTGCCTTCACCGGGGGCAGAGAAAGGGTTACCCTCGTATTTGCTCATCCTCGTTCTCCTCCTCGTTCATAATAATGGCCGTGGACGTCCAGACAAGAACTGGTAGTACAATGGTGCTGAACGTCGTCGCCGAGTCAAATTCCACGCCTGGACCAGTTCTGAGGTCGTCCATTTTTCTTCGCGGGCGACCGCGGGGAGTTTCCACTTATCCAAACGACCGGCGACTTGATGTGACGGAGAGAACCTGGCCATAGCTACCCCGATCTGGGGACAAAAAAGTGTTGGGGAATGTGGGGCTACGGAAGATGGGCGATGAATTTCCGCTTCCTCCCGTGATCCTCATTGAGATTGCGCGACCTCAGTGGCTTCCTTCTCATTTGCGTTCAACCGTCTTCTTCCACCTTTTGATACGTGCGTTCGTTTTGAGGAGACCTTCAACGACCCGTGGAACAGACGGACGACGTGCGCAATCGTTTCAAGGAAAGTTCTCCTGCTTCTATGGGGAACATCGACCTCCATCAGGGCAGCAACGGCGATTCACCTATTCCTATACATAACTTCATCTCTCGATTTGTATCTGTATCCTTCCTGATTGTTGTACTGAGGCTGTGAATGTTGGCTCTTGTGTTGTTCCTTGTCGGTCGCAATCGCATCCAGATTCTCCCCCTGAAGTTGAATGTTTTGGAGGTAATGAGGGTGATGTTGAAAAGAGGCAAGAGAATCAAGTCAAGGACTCATCTGGAAATTGTATTTTCCGACCACTGCCGCGGCACACGTCGAAGCCGAATTGTGCAACGTCCCCGCCCCGCCCCCGACCTGCGAAAGTCAGTTGTCGATACTCGCGGTCTCCGTCTGGCGTCATGGGTAAATCCCGGGGTACCAGCAACCTAACCCACACCCGGTGGGCGGGCTCCCTCGTCGCCGTACGCTCGCGTCCGCTGGCGGACTCCTCCGTTGCCGTACGACGTACGCTTACGTCCACCGGCAGACTCCCCCGTTGTTGTACCCGTGAGGTACCACTGTGCATCGTTATCGTCACGCCGACGTGGCGTGGTGCTATCAGCACGCCATGTCAGCATGTCGTTGTCGACATTGCGACGTGGTCCTCACCCTCTTCTCTCCGTCATCGCTTCCCCACATCGCCGTTCGTCGTCGTCGTCGTCGAGTAGGTATGTATGGGGTGAGCGTGGGGGTGAGTGAGGGTGAGGGTGGGTGAGGTAAGCACGCACGTTGGTTGTCGTTGTCGTTGAGTCCGAGTACAAGTCAATGCCGTGTCGTTGATGTTGTCTTGGGGTCGGGCCCAAGTTGAGGATTGTTAGGACAAAGACAAGGATATATAGTGAATTAGCGAGGTGATAATCAATAACAATACACTGCGATCATACCTTACGTCTTGATATTGGACACCAGAAAGCATGAACTATTGGCCCACGAGGGAGGTCGGAGAGGCCAAGAAGTCACTGATTGCCTGTGCAGTAACAGGATGGCAGAGGTAATTGGTGGATGGTGGATGAAAGTCAGGTAGAGTACAAGTAGGGACAAGAGGGCGGAATCGCTCTTGTTGTGGCATCGGTTTCTTATGCCTCTGTTCAGACCTATTCCAGGGGGTGAATACGACAATGGGATGAAATAATGATCACGCGCCTAAGCTGATTTCTCCTCGCGTCGATTCTGCGCGCCACGTCGTAAGGGAGGTCCATCGTGACATCATGCTGCATAAGGAGAAGGGTATGTGCAGAATCACATATGGAAAGATGACTAGTCCGACACGTGAGCGCTTCAGCTGGCAGCCCTCAAGTCTAAAGCAAAGACTTACTCGTCAATGGTACTAACAGGACTCGCAAGTACTTGTTCCAAGGCACTCTGACGCTTCTTGCGTTCCTCACCCGCGAGCTTCTTCCACGCGGTGCCTGGCTGCTGAGCCCTTTTTTCATCTATAACACGTTGATACGCAGCCGCCAGTTTGGGATTGCCTCGAATGGCTGATGCGGCGTGTTCTTCAAACATAGAGAGATACCGGCGGTGCGTTTGAACTGCCACGTCTTCGACAAGCTACTCATGTTGGATGGGACTGGTGTACTGGTTTGTGATGGGCTTTCTTGGGACAAGTAGTTACTGGTGGATGGACGAGACATGACAAACAGGCAGGTTGTAGTTGCAAACGAGTTCCCAGTAGCTTCAAGTTGGTATAAATTATTATGGACATTCAATCATTTCACTCGGGAACTGCCGACGAGTACATACTTCCTTCAAGTTCAATGATTTTACTCTCCCGTTGAAACAAATCAGATTCGTGAACATACGAGTGTGCCGTGAACATCCGCGAAGATTCAAGCGAGTCCCGCAAACCCAACCTGTTCAGTACCGTGATCGAACACGCTGTATACTCCCTGCAGGAAAGGGATTCCAATGCTCCAAAGTGCTAGGCCGTATAGTCAGAACGAGTCGACCTAGCGTTGCAATGGCCCGCGAATGGGGGTTCAGGAAGTGACAAGTTATGAAATCTCACCGGAAGGCAAGCGGTGGGCGACAATGGCGCTCAAACAATTGGAAGAACCTTCCTCGATTGTACCAAGTTTGAGAGCTCTGGGAGGGATTGCAAACGTCTTTTTCCACCGAAGGTAAAGCTCACTGTTGGGGAAGAGTCGCAAGGTACTGCAGGTTGTCGATAAAAACAAGGTACCGAACGAAATCGGAACCACCTTGGACGACAGTTCCATCTCCATAGTCGAGCTGAAATGGCTCATCCTCCTCCTCAATAGATTTGGATGAATGGAAATCCCAGAGATCGCGATCTCGTGAAATCCCCTTACAGCCAGTCTGCAGCACCCACGTATCACTGCGTTGACTCGAACTTCAACAGTAGTATGGACTAAAACAAAGTACCCACGCTGAACCAGTGTCGATGTGGACTAGTACTGTGATGTAGATCAGGGTAGACATATATCAAACAGATACGAGAACTTACACTTCAAGATCTTGGCAGGAGTGCCGAACGCTGGTAGACATGTGATTGAATCCGGAAGTGGCTTATCAGCTGGCTAGTCAACCCCATGCAGGGCGACGCCGCCGCACTTGTTCCACAGCTCATGATGCCGTGAACGGATCAAAAGTACGCCAAAACCCAGTCTGAGGATCCTCGGATTGCGTAGGCCACCCTTGAGCTTGAGCCATCAACTGCGAGTGCGAGTGTGGATGTGAGCGTGGCAACGGCGGATGTCCCTCCGAAAATGGCGAATACGGCACCGACGGCCCATGGCGCTCGAAACCGTACGGTACCTTGTCGTGCGAATACGAATATATTCCCCGAACCTGGTCCGGCATTTGAAAAGCCATTTCGTCCCCAACGAGCGTCATCGGATGCTAATGTCGATGGTGACGATGGTGCGGCTAGTACTTACGGCAAGCTTGAGGCTTCCATGTTCCTGGACTGGCAAGAGATGCAGGTATACTATTCTCGCTAAACCGAACAAATTCAGCGCGACGATCATCCCAGTATGACGATCCACTGACCTAGACCAAACCCTATCGCATCTTGTCGTGATTTACGTTTGTTTCATAATCTTGGAACGTACCTAACCCTCCCATCATAGCAGTAACGGTCTGTACGAATCCGATCAGTCTCAGCACTACGACATAATATTCATTTCGATAACTGACAACGGACAACGGCAGAGCCATGTTGAGTTTCGTCAAAACAGGATATTGTCGCATAACTGCCAAACCTTTTGAGAGATATCCCAGGAAGTCGCGTAATGTTTGCTTACCCAAATAGATTCTAGTAGCAAAGAAAATTTGCACCCTTGAAGAGGGTTTAGTCACGTCCCCATCGACCAACATTTTCCGTACGTTGCAGTGACCACGGAAGTCGTTCCTAATTCTAACCATATCGTACTGGTGATTCTGCTTAAGCGCATGTCTCTTGGATAGATTGGCCACATACTTGGGTACGATTTTCAGCGCAGTGTAATTGCCAAAGTTCACCAGCTAGGGTCATAAACGGGTAGGAGAGAGAAACCTCGTCAACATACTCGAATGTGACTCACAAAGTCACAGTAGATCGTCGTTGCCATCAAGGCGGTACCCAATGTGTCAAAAGTTCTAGCATGACTTCAGAAAGGAACGCTACCCAAGTCAAATTTGTATTTCACATACACGACAGCTAAGACCTGCGATGGGTTAGTATTGGACAGCGTCGAATCGTCAACGTAGCACCACATATTCATATTGACGGCACGAACCACTCCATGGAAGAGGGCGGCATCTTTGTTCTGATTGAAATAGATGTATGTCTGGACGTACGTCGTTCCAAGGAGCCTGGGTAGGAGAAATGCGTCAGGCTTTCCGATTTCCGGGGAAGATGAAACGCTCACATCGTATTGACCACGAAGCCTATTACTCCTGTTCAGTACAATGCATCTAAGACACAATAAGAATTAACGTCACCCCAATAAGTTGGTCCATAGTAGTTGATTATAATGCTGGGCATGGTTCAAACAGCCGTCGATGGCAGATATTCTGCAAGAGCTCTCCTCTGTTAGGAGCACGAGAGTGGGCGATTTTGAGCGAAGATTGGGTGAATTGGCGAGCAGACTGAACGTCGTTCTGTAGGCAAGCGGAGTAAGGGACGTAGTCAGTGGGAAATGCGTGCATTGACATTCGTCTTCTTCAGGAAGTATGGATACGAGCACACGTAGTTTCACCGTCAGCAAACAACTGGCAGTTATGTCTCACTTACCCAACGGGATACTACGACTCAGAACGTTTGCGAGCGTCACATCCGGGTCTTACGTCTAGTGCCTGGGCCAAATGTCGACGATAAATTCTTCCGGAACATGGTGGTGGGAGCGGAATAGAAGCCGGACCACTTAGATGGGAACAAACTCGCTTGCATTCGAGACTTGTCAGTTCAGGTCCGCCAGAGTCTGGACTAATATGATGAGTTTAGGACGCCACATTAGGGTCTACAATGAATATGATTATGAATTAGATAGCCGTAGACTGTGATCCCAACAATAGGAAGACATTACCTGGGAAGGTCGTTTTGGAAACGAAATGTAAGTCAGACAGGTATCAATAAGCAGTGCCTGACTCAAAACATAAAAAAAATTAAAAAAGGACCCCTCATCATTCATTTTCTTCTTCGGATTGTTCTAGTATTGAGCATTGTTTCCCGGCGTTCGAATCTACGATTGCTCCTTCCGGAGTCAAGATAATGACCGAGAATGCCATAACAGTTCCTGGGAAACGTCCACCTTGAAAGGTTTTGCACAGGTGGGTTGGTCGTTGATGGGTCCCAGGACCCTCAGGAACCCAAGCTCAAGCTTCAACGTAGAATGGAGCGCAGTGGTTCAACGGAAATGGTTGTTGCGAAGAGCAACAGAATAAAGTTGGACTTCAAGTAGTGTCAACCAGCGCGATCCGATGGTGACCACGGCTTTACGAGCTCATGGTACTTAAGTCTCCAGTATGTAACTTAGCACCTGGGAGTAGACCTCGATGTTTATGTAACAGTAATACCACCGTCCCTAAGACTTCCTTGTTCGTCTAGGCTGCTCTCACCTCCAGGCCCCACGATAAATGAAAGGCGCTGGGGCATCGATATCGATATCGACACCTGTCAAGCGCCAGCTTTATGCGGAGACGAACGACGTTCACTTCCGATATGCACTTCTGGTCCAACCATCATCAATCATTGTTCAATCTTTCTCGAACTGAGCCTCCTTCAATTGGTCATCTCGTTGTATTCATACCCAAAGCTCGTGGACTTATATCGCATCTGCTACGGTTGTCAAAAGATATTTGATCACGTACTCGAGGGTGCTCTCCAGCGTTGAGTAGTTACCAAAATTCACCAGCTGAGATTATCTGAGGGTAGGAGAAGCACCCCACCAGCATACTGAGCGTCGCTTACAAGGTAGTAAAATATCGTCACCGCTATCAACACGGTGCCAAGGGTGTCGAGGATTCTGGAGCGGCTTCAGATGGAACATCCAAGTCGAGCTTGAGTTTTACGTACATGACTGACATGATCTATAATGCATTAGCGTTCGATGGCACCGAAACATGACATATTGAGCAACGGCATAGTAGTACCAGTACGAACCACTGCATTCAAAGGGCGGCATCTTTGTTCCGACAAAAACAGACACCCGCCTGGGCGTACGTCGGTCCAAGAAGCATCGTTATCCTTGGCGCTCCACAACTAGTGCAATTCACATAGGTCCCATCTTATGCGGAGGAGGCATTCGTGTTACTAGGCGACCTGATCTCGACAGTCACACTTTGTTATATCCTTTCCTCAACTCCTGGCGGAGTCCAGAAGTGAGTTCGCGGCGCGATGCGAAGATCGGTCAACTGATTCATATCACTCAAGGACGCACTCGCGGATCCGGCAGTTGTTCTTCTTCCTGCTGACTCGCGGAATTCTTGTCACCATCTTACAAATTGGTACACTGGCTGCCTTTTCCTGTAATAAATCTGGGCTGTACTGGTATGAGAACAACCGACTCGTCGGAGTGAGGTTGATGATCACATCCGACTTTGGCGTTTCAGGATGCCGTTTCACCTGTGCAAGAGCAAACTGTACACCAACACTTTCCGTACGTCTGACTCTTCTTCTTCGTGTGTTTGCGTGATCTGACAAACGTAGCAGTGGCGATGTAAGTAGGCGAGCTTTGGCTATGCGTACAGCGATGTGACACATCGAAAAAGGTTGAATTCGAGAAAGCAACCTGAACAATGATGGCTGGACCAGGAGTGAACGGGCTTCGCTTTGATCTAGAAGCTTGGCACGAGAGGCCAAAGCTGCCAAGGTGGTGACAGGTGTCGATGTCAATTATCAATGTGTAAATGTACATACGGCGTCGGGGAAGTGTAACTGTACATTCGGCCTCTGGGTGATGCATCGTCGTCGAAGAGGGATCATAGGGATAATACCTCTGCTGTGCGGGCGCCATGTCAGGCGGAGTCAATGACGAAGTCTGACGCTGGATTTCAGAAGGCATGCTGCTCGAAAACCCTGTCGGTCCACCGTTCGCGTACGGTGAATTCATACTCGAATAGCTCCCATTAGATGAGGCCGTGTACGACGCGGGGCTCGACCCCGCAAACGAACCACTCGACGAGCGATCGTACGTGCCAATCGGCGGTGAAGTGTTGTGAATTTGTTGTTACTGCCATTGCTTTTGATTGCTCATCTCGTACCGCCGTGCTTCCAAGTTCGTCTGCATAACCTCGTCACCCACAGTAAACGGCATCAAAAAGTCAACAGGGGCGCCACCATCCAGCTTCGTCGTCTGTGAAGTCGAGGGATACGATGTGACCAATGGCGGAGGCTGATACGACAGCGTCGGCAATGGTGGAGGAAGCAGAGGGTGCTCTACAACCGGCACCGGACTTGGCGCTATCGAAGGCGTCTGCCTCACACTCGGCGAAGAATGGTTACTGTCCCCATTGGTCGTCGTCACCGAGTCAGCATCACCCTTGGAAAGCATGGAAAATGGCGACGGGTCCTTGCCAGTCCGAACCCGAATGCCCGTTTGGGGATATGGCGCGGATGGCTTCTCTTTCGACTTGGGCGTATCCAAACTGTGTCCCTGTTTCGCCGCAACCGAAGAAACGATAGACGGCGAGCTCTTCGAAGGCTGTTCTTCCGTAGGACTCGTACAAGTGTTCGTCTGTGATTGAAATGATGGAGGGAAGCTGGTAGTCGACGGTGCAGCCGATCTGGATCCAGAGGAAGAACCATCCATGGCGCCCCCCTCGGCCTTGCGCTGCAACAGCTCGACGATCTTAATGGCTTCGCGCACAACCCTTCGATCGACGTAGTAATTTGTCACGCCTTCCTTCTCCTCCGGCTTTGCCAGATGACTACGGTACACCTGTCAACGAGAAGAAAAAACGTGCAGATCGCGGGCAACTCACGGTAATTGTCAAACAAAAGGACAAGAAGCTCTGTCCATCCATTCCACTCGAGACTGGTCTCTGGCTGTCTCAACAACTGCCAGCACGAACCAACGATCGATTTTCGTTCAGCAAATACATGTCCTTCGGTTCGGAATTCATCAACAAGAACCAGCGGAAATGTCGTCGTTGCACTTACCACGGACTCTGCAGGCTTGAATTCACTGTTGCTGTTGTAGCACCACAGCTGAACCTTTGCTTCGCAGACTCGACCCCAGGCTTGCTGTCTTTTCCTAACGCCTTGACGGTCTCACCCGCCTCAGTCCCGTCATCTACTCCATTCAAAAGCAACTCGCATCGCAGAAGCCGAGGGATGGGACAGTTGATGAAGCTTTTCATGTCTAGATGATGGGCATCGGGATGACGCGTACATTGCTAGGGACTGTTACATTCTCTTCATTTTCCAATTCTCGAAGTCACGTGACCTGCTTAGTCAGCATCACGTGACCACTTATATACTTCACCTTTCGTTTCTCACTTTTCACTTTTACAAGTCACG
>JBBPNG010000587.1:0-19399 GCA_038091095.1 Leccinum incarnatum
TCATAAGAGTTACGCAGCACAACCTCCGAACGTGTTACCTTTGAAAAGAGCTCAACAGAAATGATGTAGACAAAGCAGTGGAAGGAGATCTTGATGGAGCTCCCGGACATTCTGCCATTCCTAATTGCGGCCGTGGCACGGATACGAAGTTGTGGGATCTCAATTTGAATCCTGTTCAAAACGGGAGTACGAATGCGTTGGCAACTTCGAATTCGTGTGGCAACGTCACAGCCACGACCCGCCGGGAATTAAACGTTTCCCACGTCTACCACTGCACCCTCTCGTCGCCATCCCCAACAGCGAACCAACCCACCTCACTTTTCCGGTCCGTGTTTTTGAATACGTCCAAGACGTAATCTAGGTCGCATTTGCAGACGCCATCGATCGAGGTCTTTGAGAGAATATTTGGCACGTGGGCCGAGCGCTGATGCTGCCAGCAACAGTCAGTTACTCTGGTCCAGGTCTACGTGATGAACTTGAAGCTGGAGTGGCAACACGCGTACGGTGGTTTCAGCCATTGATTGGATAAAATCTACATTTCCCACCCTCCCAAACGTGCCCCAGTGAGCCATTCGGACGCCGCCGCCGCATCATCATATCATCATATCAGTTTGACCTCTACTTATCCCCGATGCCGCTGTGGATATTGAGCCATTGTTACTGTTGGTTTCTCGTTATTATGTAAGGTCTGTAGCCTGTAGGTGGATGTTTCGTCACCTTTCTTTCACTCCTTTACCATGCGATTCGTTACGATAACCATATTTGCAGTAACCCTCGCAAGGCTCAGCGAGATCGCCTCGATCAGTCCCGCCTTGCATGGCCTCACAAGATCGGAGTGCTTCCTTGTGAGGCCTAGCAAGGCCGGTTGCCTGGCGAGACCTGGCGAGGCCTTGGTCTTTGACTTTTTGCTGATGTGGCAACTAAGCCTTGTTTTACCACGCCGCGTTCGAGTTGTTAGTATGTAAGTTGTTCCGTATGCCCATGTTTCTACTTGTTTGAATCTCTGATGTGTCGTGGATATTGATTCTGTTGGCCTCTCATTGTTACATAAAGGTCTGAGGTGGATGTTTCACCGCCTGTCCTTGCCACTCCTCTAGAATGCGATTCATTACGATAACCATATTTTCAGTCGCCAGCAGTCTGGCTGCTTTCGCCATTGCGAAACCTGTACCCAACTGGAACTTGAAGGCGGGCGGCATGGCCATACCGCTCGCCAGAAAGTCTTCCTCGCTGAACAACAAGAGCATTGATCTCGCCGCAATCAGATCTCATGGTATATCAGTCAGAGAGTACGTGGAATGAACCGTTACATCTCGTCTGCTCAGACTTTTTTTTTGGATTATAGGAAGATCCTTGGTGGCCTAAACAATTACCAGATGAACACGGGGACGATGCATCCTTTCGCTGTGCACCGGAGCGAGTCCGGAATTGACAGGCGTGGCGCTAGCTTCCCGCTGACAATTGGTCAATATCATGCCATGTGGACTGGCAGTATTTCGATCGGCACTCCCCCCAAGACCTTGGAGGGTAAATGACCATTGTATCATTCTAATATATGTTCATCCTCATCTATGTCACAGTCCACATTGACACTGGTGCAGCGTGGGTACTTGCTCCTACTTCATAGAACTGTTTTTGCTCAAGTCAACGCAGCGATCTGTGGGTACTGCAGACTGGCTGTAGTGGGATTAACCTAGATCGTGACCTCTATGATCCCTATTTATCCGATTCTGCTGAGTACACGGCGAAGTCATTCCAGCTCAAATATTTGGACGGATCCGTCGTTACTGGTGAACGATATACTGATAATATAACTATCTCTGGATTCACTGTATGTTTTGTATCACTTATGAGCATGACCATCTAATTCTGACGCCAAGCCAGGCAGACCCTCAGACATTTGGCTCTGTAACATCATATACTTCTCGGTTACCGAACAATGGATATACCGACGGATTATTGGGATTGGCCTTCTCTTCCATCTCGAATCTTCATTCTGATCCACTGTTTGTATCGCTCGTCAGACAAAGGAGGCTAAATAATCCGACATTCTCATTGAAACTCTCTTCTTCTGGGGCCGAGATGTACATCGGAGGCACAAACAGTATGCTGTACAAAGGCGACATCACTTATACACGCGTAACAAATCCTGTGAGTTAAATGGTACTTATATGGGAGTGGATGTTCCTGAAATCGGCATTTATGTAGGGATTCTGGCAGGTGTCCATGGACGACGTTCGTGTCAATGGTAATACAGTCCTCAAAAATATACCTGCTATTTTTGACACTGGTTCGAACTACATCTTCGGGGATTCGAAACAAGTGTCAGAATTGTACAGACGTCTTGACGGTACCCTCGTGGAATTTACAGACTTCAATTTCTATCACCGTGAGTTCCGATTGCCTTCCGTACCTTCTTTGTATCGACTGCCTGCAGTACCGTGCAACTCTTTCCCGACACTGAGCCTTACATTTGGTGGCAGAACGTTCAAAATCCCTCCCGATATTTTCAGACTTCATCCAATTTCTGAGGGTTCTCCCAATTGTTACTGCGCCATTATCTCAGAGCGCTCGCCTATCGGTGAGATTTCATAGCTTATCGCTTCCGGTGCCTCCTTTTGCGGCGCTAAATGGATTCGTTCTGACTATATGGCCCAGCGTATTGGACCATCGGGGTCCCTTTCCTGCAGGGCGTATACAGCGTGTTCGATTACACTAATTTAAAGGTCGGGTTTGCCGACCTCGCCTAGATGATCGTGAAACTTCCTACCACACTGTATCATGAATCGTAATTATTAGGATAGTCCTCTGTAAAAACGATAGGTTGACCGCCGCCCTTACAGGGCCGTTAAGCTGCCAACTGGAATAGTTCGCGGGAGTAGGCTGAAGAGATGCGAGTTCAACTCTCTGAGAGGTTGGTTCTACGGACCAGCCGGACCGCTACTAGAACTCCTGGAAAATGCCCAGGCGGGAGTCCATGGCACCAACGACGCCGTCGTCATTGCAAACGCCCCTCCCCAAGTTGGACCTAGTGCCTCGCGCTGTTCGAATCAATGGCTGCCGCAGAGACAATGCCGATCGTTAGGGCCGAAAGGATATCGCTGTTGACGCCGCTCTGAGCAATGGCCTCTTCACACACGGCATCGAATAGCACCAGATAGTAAACGTTTTTCTGGTGGGTGGTCGAGGGGCGTGTGTTCGTGAGGTACGCGTCCTCTGGCGAGGTTGGACTTGGACTCTGGCGTTACGACAGTAAAACATCTTGATAGAGATGCCGAGCCGTGTTGGGATGGTGGCGAAGCTGCATGCGAGGTGGGCAAACGGTGACAGATGGCGTGTACAATTTGAGTTTATATCAAGTAAACACTCGTACACAGACTCGAAGAAGCCCTACGCCAAGTTTGCCTCACACCCCTCAAGGCCTCACGCGCCGGTCCAACGCCCGAGCGAGTTCCCGACTTTGACGAGAGTCTCTGTGGGACGGTTTCCGCCCGCGATGGATTCCGGTGCAGAGTGCTGCAACAAGTCCTCGTCGAACTTGATGAAGTCGGGCGGGAAGATGGCGATCACGGTGCTCCCGCCGTATGCAAAGTAGCCGAGTTCGTCTCCACGGCTCACGCTTCCGTTTTCCTACACAGCGCGCATACAAGCGATAAGCAAACGAAAAGGTATGATCAAGTTGGAGGATGAAACGTTATAATGTGGCTCACTTTGACTGTCCAGACAATGCTCCCTACGAGCAAGGCGCCGATCGCGACAAAGGCAATCTGCTTGCCGGAGGGGGTGTGTTCCAGAAAGAGGACGGATCGCTTGTTGCGGGCGAACACATCGAGGTTGACCTGGTTGATCGCTTGTGGGTTCACTGTGGGGAACGTCAATCTACTCGTCATTCATTATCGCTACCGAAAAATCGCCCACTTACCGGTGTAATACTGGCCCGGGACGTCCGTTGCCTTTCCCAAGACGGTCGCATCGACGGGCGAATGGAAGCGATGATAGTCCGAGGGTGCGAGGCGGAATATGGCGAGAGATCCGCCTTCAAACTGAAGGCAGGATGGATGGGAACGTTCAAGGTTCAACAACGCAGGGATCGAGAACTCGTCCCCCTTGATCCAGAACTTGCGTGCGAGATCGATAGTAGGATAGACGACAAGACGACTGTCCGCCGCGGAGCAGAATCCGGCGGGATCGTCTGCGTTCTCGACGGGGCGTGCGCCTGGCTTGAGCTTGCGGGAGAAGAACTCGTTGAAGTTGGCGTAGTGATGGATATCCGGGTCGAGGAGCTCGTCGAGGGGGATCTTGTAGGCGTGAATGAACGATGGGATGTTCTTGATACTCTCTGGGGAATCGTAGATGCGCCCCTCGCGGACGCTCTGTTCACGGAGGAGATCTTCGACGTGTTTGTTACCCTCGAGCAACTTGACCTGTTCCTTGCCACAGAAGAGGAGGTGCATGCCGAGGCGGGCATAGATGGGCATGCTCTCGAAGAACTTTTCGCCCGTCTTTCTATCGATGACATAGTTCCCAACGTGGTACTTGTTGGCAAGGTTCTGGAGCTCGGGAACGAGTTTGCGGAGGATGGGGTGTTGGCTGTGGGCTGCAGCGTGGATCCCCTGGGCCACGTCGCCACCGCTCAGGGATGGCTGGGTGTTCTCGACAAGGCGCGCGAAGCTCTGGGCGATGCCGTCGTCATCAGCGCCAGAGAGGCCAGAGAATGACCGGGAGATATCCTCGATCGGTTTGGTGATGTGGTGGAGTGGAAGATGCATTGGCGGCTGGGGTGATAGCAGTCGCGGACCTGTATTATATTACTTTGCAAATGTCAACAACAATCACCTGCATGGATTAGTTCCCTTCGCTATCATTATACCCGTCTCGATTATGACTGGGCTCAGTTTGAACACACCGAATCACTATCCCTATAAATAGATTCCAGGAACTTGAACGGACAGCTTGAAGGTAAATGAATGAACACATCAACATGGACGATATCAGCCCGCCACGGCTCGACCTCATCCGATTATCTCTCGTTGAGCACAAAAACACAGCTGATGGGTGTTACAGTACTTGAACTGCGAGAGAATGGCATTCTCAGAATAGATAGTGGTGAACTGGAGTGAATGAGAACTCAGTCAGTATGCATCGCAGCCCCACAATATCGATACCGGAGTGGGGAGTGGATGAGGGAAGAGCAGGGTCGGTTGATTGACAAAGGACGAAGAGGGCCGGCGGGAGGATCCATCTTGTCAACCATCACGCGCACGAGTTAGTACCATGTCAATGGCGTTACTTTCTAGGGGCTCGACGGCCAGGGTGGTCCGTACCAGCAACTCTGTGACACGCTGTGCGGCCCTTTTAAGCCTACTCTCGCCTATTATTATAATCGGTAGTGTGTGCAACGGCTCCGGAGGGGCGGCGATCAAACCCCCTAGATCAAACTGATAAATATACAGCGTTCCAGTTTGGTATAGGTTCCGTAGTGGCCAGAGCAACAAGTCTGCCGGCGACTGCAAATATGATATGGTAACGAATCGCATTGTAGAGGAGTGGAAAGGACGGGTAGTGAAACATCCACCTACATACCTTGAATTATGAGAAGCTGCAGCAGTCACGATATCTACGGCTATCAGGGGTAGAGATGAATTCAAAACAAATGGTGTGTATATAAAATTGATGATGGTTGGATGCACCGGCGTCATCGGGAGCAAGAACGCGGCGCAAAACGGAACTGGGTGACTTGAAGACTGATCTAGTGTTTCCTTCCAGATATCTGAGGCCCTCGGAAGGCCGCGGAAACAGCTCTGTCAGAAGCCATCTCTTTTTCAAACATACGTGCAGCGAACAATCCTGATAAAGTGGCAGCATAACTAACTCCATCTTGACTAGATGCCATAACACTGTAAATTGAAGAATAAATTATCGCGACACAACACACCCACAGCGGCATCGGAGATAAGTAGAGGTCAAACTGATATGATGATTGCATGATGCGGCGGTGGCGTGGCGTCCGAATGGCTCACTGCCAGGGGCACGTTTTTGGGGGTGGGAAATGTAGATTCTATCAAATCAAAGGCTGAAACCACCGTACGCGTGTTGCCACTTCAGCTTCAAGTTCATCACGTAGACCAGAGTAACTGGCTGTTGCTGGCAGGCCATCAGCGCTCGGCCCACGTGCCAAATATTCTCTCAAAGACCTCGATCGATGGCGTCTGGCAATGCGACCTAGATTACGTCGAGGACGTATTCAAAGACACGGACCGGAAAAGTGAGGTGGGTTGGCTCGCTGTTGGGGATGGCGACGAGAGGGTAGACGTGGGAAACGTTTAATTCCCGGCGGGTCGTGGCTGTGACGTTGCCTTCGTATTCGAAGTTGCCAACGCATTCGTACTCCCGTTTTGAACAGGATTTTGAGATCCCACGTTGAACGTATCCGTGCCACGGCCGCAATTAGGAATGGCAGAATGTCCGGGAGCTCCATCAAGATATCCTTCCACTGCTTTGTCTACATCATTTCTGTTGTGCTCTTTTCAAAGGTAACACATTCGGAGGTTGTGCTGCGTAACTCTTATGATGTAAGTACTGGGTCGCATGAAGTCCACCAAAGGTAACCAACGAGTGAAGCAGGTGGAGAACCAAAATGGGGAGGGGGGGAGGGAAAGAAAAAAAAATACGAGTGGAAGGCTGGGGAGAGGCGTTCGCAACGACGGTGCCATGTACTCCCACCTGTGCATTTTCCAGTAGCTCGACGACCCGGTGGGTCTGTGCCACCAACCTATCAGAGAGCTGCGTTACAGCTCCCTTGAGTAAGTACTCCCGTCTATTATTACAGTAGTTTAACAGTTCTGGAAGGGCGATGGTCAACGCCCTCCATGTAGTGTACATATAGGGAACATTCACAAATCGCGATGATTCAAGCCAGGTCCGCAAACCCGACCTGGAAAGTTTTGTAATCGAACACGCTGTATACACCCTGCAGGAAAGGGGCCCCAATGGTCCAAAATACTAGGTCAGATAGTCAGAACGAGTCCATCTAGCGCCATAAAAGGGGATTGAGGAAATGAAAAGCAATGTATCTCACCGACGGGCGAGTTCTGGGCGACGACGGCGCTGAAACAATTCGGAGAACCTGCCTCAATTGGTCCAAGTCTGAGAACTTCGGGAGGGATTTTAAACGTTCTGCTACCAAAGGTGAGGCCCAGTGTTGGGAAAGAATCGCACGGTACTACAGGCTGTCAATAAGAACAAGGTACTGAACGCAACCGGAACTCACAGTGATAGTAACCCAAGCCATGATATTCGTGGAGGGTAGCGCCAATGGGTCTGTACAATTCTGCAACCCTTTTCCAATCTCCGAAGATGTAGTTTGCACCAGTGTCGATAATAGCAGGTACATTTTCGAGGACTGTATTACCATTGACACGAACGTCGTTTATGGATACCTGCCAGTATCCCTACATAAAATGCAAATGTCAGGAATATCCACTCTCATCTACCATTCAACTCACAGGATTTGTTATGGGCGTATAAGTGATGTCACCATTGTACAGCATACTGTTTGATCCACCGATGTACATCTCGGCCCCAGAAGAAGAGAGTTTCAATGAGAATGTCGGATTGATCAGCCTGTTTTCTCTGAAAAGCGATTGAAACAGCGGATCAGCACCAAATCTCGACATGGATGGGAAGGCCAATCCCAATAAACCGTCTGCATGATATTCAATATTGTTCTGTGTCGGAGAACTAGTGAACGACGTTGCAGAACCAAAGGTCTGAGGATCTGACTAGCTTGGCGTCAGAATTGAACGGTCATGCCCAGAAGCGATGCAAAACATACAGTCAATCCACCAATGGTTACATTATCGATCCATAGATCACCTTGGATAATAACTCCATTTGCATATTTGATCCTAAATGGCTGCCCATCGTACTCGATAGATTCGGATGAATCGGGATCCCAGAGGTCGCGATTTCCAGAAATCCCGGTACATCCAGTCTCCAGAACCCACATGTCGCTGCGTTGACTTGAACAAAAACAGCTGCACGAACTAAAATAAAGTACCTACGCTGCACCAGTGTCGATGAGGACTGTGACCGTGTGATGCAGATCAGTGTAAACATGCATCATAATGATACGATAATACTTTACCCTCCAAGGTCTTGGGAGGAGTACCAATCGAAATCTTGCCCGTCCACACTTTATATTGAGAAATTGTCAGCGCTATGCTACCGCCACGCCTTCCGAGTCTGAACTCTGAGTCGCTCCGTTTGACAGCAAAAGGATGCATCGTCCCCGTGTTCATCTCGTAATTTTCTAGGCCACTAAGGATCTTCCTAAAAAAAGCGTCAGCAGACGAGATGCAACTATTCATTCCACATACTCCCTGACTGTCATAGCATGAGAGCTGATTGCATCGAGATCGATGCTTTTGTTGGAGTTCAGAGAGGAAGGGTGTCTGGTGAGCGGAATGGCTATGCCACGCGCCTTCCTGTTTAATACAGGATTTGAAATCGCTAGAGAAACCAGGCTGCCGGTGACTGCAAATATGGTTAACGTCACAAATCGCATTGTAGAAGAATGGAAGGACTGGGGGTGAAACATCCACCTACGGACCTTAAATAACGCGAAGCCAACAGTAAGAATGATCATTTGTGGCCATCAGAGGTGGAAACAAACTGAATGATGTAGCGGTCAAAAATTTGAAGTGTCAATCAAGCAACTACAAGTATCCCCGACTCACATGATCGCAGTGGGGCACAAACGTGCAAATCGAGAGTCGGAGCCAGGCGCCAATCTCCGACTCCTGATTCCAGGATATGATGGGAATCGTTCTTGGACTAGAATGCAGCCCTAATTTAACGGGTCAACGTTGACTCAACCTCTTTGATGTCTTTACCACGAACTCCGCCAGTGATAATCAGATAGATAAATAAATAGATGAAATCCAGAAACATCCACGTGTACCGGGATGATTCAAGCAAGTTTCGCAAACCCGACCTGTACAGTACTGTAATCGAACACGCTGTATACGTTCTGCAGGAAAGTCATCCCAATGGTCCAAAATTCTAGGCCATATAATCAGAACGAGTCCATCTAGCGCCCAAAAGGTGGTTGAGGAAGCGACAAGGTATGAAATCTCACCATAAGGCGAGCGCTCGGCGAGAATGGCAGTGAAACAATTTGGAGAACCTTCCGCAATTGGTCCAATGTTGAGAAATCTGGGAGGGATGTCAAACGATTTACCACCGAAGGTAAAGCTTAGTGTTGGGAAAGAATCGCATGGTACTGCAGGCTGTCGTTACAATAACAACATGGTACCCGCAATCGGAACTCACGGTAATAGAAACCATAACCTCTATATACTTGGAGGGTGGCGTCAACGTGTTTGTACAGTTCTGCAACCTGCTTCCAATCTCCGTAGATGTAGGTTGAACCAGTGTCGAAATACACAGGTACATTTTCGAGGACTTTGTTACCATTGACACGAACGTCGTCCATGGACACCTGCCACAATGCCTGTATAGATGCCAATATCAGCAACATCCTCTCCCATCGACCACTCTAACTCACAGGATATGTCACGCGTGTATAAGCAATGTCACCATTGTACAGCATACTATTTGCTCCACCGACGTACATCTCGGCCCCAGCGGAAGAGAATTTAAATGAGAATGTCGGATTGATCACCCTGTTTTGTTTGACTAGCGATTTAAACAGCGGATCAGCACCAAAGTGCGAGACGGAAGGGAAGGCCAATCCCAATAAACCGTCTGAATCTCCATTGTTCCGTACCCCATGAGTGTACGATGTTACAGAACCAAAGGTCTGAGGGTCTGCCTGGCTTGGCGTCAGAATTTGATGCTCATAAGCGATAAGCGATATAAGACATACAGTGAATCCAGCGATGGTTACATTATCAGTATATGCATCACCTTCGACGATGGTTGCATCTTTATAATCGATCTCAAATGGCCACTGTCTCTCGGCAGATTTGGATAAATTGGGATCCCAGAGGTCGCGGTTTCCGAGAATCCCAGCACAGCCAGTTTGCAGCACCCACGTATCGCTGCGTTGACCTGAACAAAGACAACTGTATGAGCTAAAATAAAGTACCTACGCTGCACCAGTGTCGATTTGGACTGTGACGTAGATCAGGGTAAACATATCAGAATGATACAAGGAGAACTTACCCTTCAAGGTCTTGGGAGGAGTGCCAATCGAAATCTCGCCCACCCAAAGGTGATTTTGAGAAGTTTTCAGCGGGACGCCTGCGCCACGCGTTCCAAATTCAGACTCGCGCCGTTTCACAGCGGAAGGATGCATCGTCCCCGTGTTCCTCTCGTAATTGTCTAGGCCACTAAGGATCTTCCTAAAAAAAACGTCAGCAGACGAGATGCAACGGTTCATTCGACGTACTCCCTGACTGATATACCATGAGAGCAGATTGCATCGAGATCAATTCTTTTGTTGGACTCGGAGTTCAGAAAGGAAGATTGTCTGGAAAGTGGTATGGTCATGCCACCTGCCTTCAAGTTCCGGTTTGGTATAGGATTTGCATTGGCCGGAGCAACCAGTCTGCCGGTGACTGCAAATATGGTTATCATAATGAATCGCATTGTAGAGTGGAAAGGACTGGCGGTGAAACATCCACCTACAGACCTTAAATAATAATGAGAAGCCAACCGCCGTAACAATATGCATGGCCATCAGGGTCCAGGATAGGAACAAACCGAGTGATGCGTGGGTCAAACTGACGATGATTGGATGATAGTGATGTGAGCGAGGAACAATACGCGGCGCAAAACGAAACTTGCTTGAGGACTGTTCCACACATACTATTAAACCTTTGATAGTAAAATTGGGGGACATGCATGCTTTCTCCAGAGCTCGCATCGGGGCTGGGCGGATCACCTCATTTAGGCAGCCTGACACGGCAAGGGCTGGCCACCAGTCCAATTGATACCACCAAAATCGCGATTTGCGGGACACCTCGGAGAAGAGCCGGGAGATGCCGAAGTAGTGTCCGGTGACCACGGGCGACACATGGCAACGTTTCAATTTCGAGTTCGTCGCTGTCCTGGTACGAGTGTACAACTCCAATGAACGCATCGCCCAGTCTGATGTATATTACATTTTGTACATTCAATGCACATGTAAGGGGAGAGGCTGTTCCAACGTCTGAGTGATCGGTGCTTGTAGCTTGTGGTGTGTTTATCAAGAAGAAAAAGAAGAAAAGAAAAGGAGATATGAGAGGACTAGCATCTGACGCTCACTAATGGGTTTCTCTGGAATTAGAAGACCTCTCCTTCCTGCTTCTCAATCGTCGAACTCGTCCGTGTCGAGGTAAGATGGAGGCTTCCAAGGACTGCCGGCACCGCCGTCGCCACGTCTGGGTCCATGTCTACATTGCTCGTACTGTCCTGCATCGTGAAGCGTGGAGACGTCCGCAACACGTTGGCGGCACCCCCGCCAACGTTGACTCCCGCAATCAGGTGCTCCCCCCAAAACTCTCCGACGCATGCTTTACAAACACGCAACCCTCGTGCGCCGGGTTCGGACACATCCGTCCGCGCACACTCAAGACGCGCGTTGATCCTCAAGCGTGATGATGTCGACCGAGAACCGCTTACATGACGCACCGCACGAGTACTTGGCGCTCAATCAGTGGGATTACCCACAGGTCCGAGAGCGAGAGCTCGTGATAGTCTTCCAGAACGGTCTGTCCGGCGTCAGATACCGACGGCGCAAGCAGCAGGCAGAAAAATAGCTCTGTCAGCGGAGAGACGCGCGTCAGGGAGAGTGCGATAGGGGAGAGAACGCGTTTGGTTGAGGCCCCCTCCGCCAACAAGGCTAGGGCTTCCTGGCGAAGCGAGTGTAACCGCGTGATCGAGCGACGCGAGCGGAGACGAGGACGTGAAGGAGACGAGCCACGGATGGGCAAAGACGGACACGGAGGTGGCTTTGGCAGGAACGGGTTAGGGCTCACCAAAAGCATGTCGCGCTTTAAGTCCCGCATCTTTCAAGGCAAGAAGTTGAACTGGTTGACGGATATGTCTTTGAGGGCCGTCAGGTGACAGATATTTGGGGGTATGAGACTGAGTATATTGCTCAATTTGAAAAGGTCGCACGCGCGCGGCGCCAGCGTCCGAATCCCAAAAAGACTCTAGGTCTGCTCAGAACAACTCGGGCGTGTTGTGAGATCGCCAATGGAAGGCGGTGTTGAGTCAAATCGTTGATTGCTGCTCAGAAATGATGAACGAATGAGATACGAGATGGGAGCGGTGGTACCTAAGATTGATCTGCCCGATGCCACTATCAAATGGCTGTCGAAGGGTGTCCTCCACTTAAGGTACGGTGCGAGGGAGGACTCGCAGTGAGTCGTCGGAAATCGTCTTCCGGAAAAGAGCTCAAACCGCTCACAAATTGCTACAATTAGTATGTGTAGGGCGCGGTAGGACGGGGAGGTGAGTCGGAAGGAGGCGAAGAAGTCAGTTGCAGTGGACGACGAGCAGGCCTGAGTTACATAAGCATTACTCGCGACACTCTCTGAGCAACTTGAAAGGCAACGAGACTGTTTTAAACATACGCGCATTGACTTCGCAGATTTGAGAGCCATCAAAGCGGCTGCGGAGGAATTCTTGATGAGGCTGCGATTCTTTGCTGTATAGACGTACAGTAAGGTATGTCAACACTAGTGGCTGGGTCCAGGGTCAAGCAGAACGCACGGACCTGTTCTCTTTAACAATGCGTGAGTGTGCCTCTCAGAGACTCGAGATCAAACGTTTTGTATACAGAAATATCGGCAGCGGTGTCATGCACCCTTTCATCGAACAAACTTCCTGGGCACGTCTCCATCCTGCTCCCTTCTGTTCCAGCGTGCGTCCCGACGTTCAAAAGTAGGACACCGCTCCTCTCATCCATGATCACCACCGCCAAGACGAGCTCGGACGGCAAGACATGCATCGTCACCACTCCTCGTCTGGTCACCTCTTTGGTCACCTCGACTTAAGGACTCGCCAAAGCGACGAAAACAAGGCACCGTTTCGTGTACTCTTCGTATGTACCACTTAATAGCCTGTTTGTAGGCCGAGCGTATCTGACGTCTTAATGATACGAACACCGGGGTAGGCAAACGTGGTCGTTGCACTCGCACTTCCATGGCGGTACGGTGAAAACAAGGCAATTTGTTGTTGCAGGTCGGTGAAAATGTGTTCGAGGTCGCTAAGGGACTGCCTGAGACTAGGCAATACCACTGCCAGTGCGGGACCCTTTGGACTCCCGCGTCACACAACGAGTACGATTGATTGAGCATAAACGACCACCACGTCTCCCTCGCCTTCAACATCGCATTCGCGAACGCCTTGCACGTCGCTGTCCCCCCATTGTACCACCCTCACGCCCACCTCGGCTCGCCCATTTGGACTCGCGCCCGCCCGCACAACGCACCGCTGTACCTCTGTACGCTCGCTCAGCGCATGTGCATTGAGCCCAGCACCAAAGCTGCACGCCCCTCGACGCGTTCGCGGCGCACCTTTTCAAGACGCTCGCACATTTCATCATAATACAGTCCCCAGGCGTTCAAAAATGAATCATGCTCACTCAGTGCACCAGTATCGACCCGAGCGCTGCAACTACGCGCACAATCGATTGGGACGCCGTCCCACCCCCTACAGCTGCCAACCTCGTTGTAGGCCACGGAAACAGTGAGTAGAACGACTATCAAAATTCCCAAGTATAATCGTTTAACACGATTACTATATCCTTATACTAAACATACAAGGTTCCGGGATAATTCAAGCATTTGGACTGTGGCAAGACCTTGCCCTTCATGTATTTCTGGTAACTGTAAATGAGATGTTTGGATCCCCAGCATGAAAGGATAAGCACGCGTTGATGCCCTTGAATTGCCGATGGACTACAATCAAATGCTGACACGATACCGAGCCAAAGTACAACTTCGCGTTGCTCTTATCCCCGGCAAGTTGGCCTTCACGGTGGCGGCGGTACCCGAAGAGTTTACGTATCTTATTAAATATATTCCACAGATGCGGCCCGTCCTGAGCAGTGATGCAAGGATGTGGAAATAAGCGCCGAACGACTTCCAACGGACAGTGACGAGATGTCGACGACGAATAAACCTGTCGTTCTCGAGACACGAACTTGACCACTCCCGCCACGAAACACGAAGCGGATACCGGACTGGTACTGGCACCATGAAGCGACTTTTCCATACCACAGCCCTCTGGGCACCCCTGGGACCACAGCCGTACCGTTTGGACCAAGTGCATAGGACAGCACCCTTATGTACATACATTTTACGTGCTGAGCGAAGAAGGCGGATCATACTATGGCTGGCACCGACGGGTCAACGCATGCAAAAGCTCCACCTTTATGTTACGACCATATTGAATAGCGTGCCACCGGCAGAGTGCTTGCAAGTGACCGCATTCCAAGTACTGAAACTCGTGAATGAACTCTAGACTCGGCGACATCACCATGATTGCGTTGCTTAGATCATCCAGTTAGTGTAAGTTTGTTTGGGCATATTATGATTCTGCTATTTTTGCGATGAATGGAGACGCGCAAAACCAATTGAACTCATGCCACAGGTACAATGATGCCGCCGGTCAGCGCCGGAAGCTCGCGGTCGGAACCAAGCTCGATAAAATCAAAATCTCGACGGAGCAGACCGTACGGAACATATCTGTCAGATGCCACTTGATCATCCAAAAGAGAAATCAGGACCAAAGAGGTGAAGCGAAGGATAAGCTGGACCGCAGCAAGGCTCGACCGTGATGAACTCCTAATATCAATCTACCCATGCCACAATCTACCGCCACAGCCAAACGGATCCCGGTCACACCGGGCCCGGTTTAACAAGACTTTCCCCCCAAAACTTGTTCCCCTCAATTCCTCTAAAGGGTTCAGGAACCCTAGACCTAGCCTAGATGACCCTGGACCTGGATGAGACTTTTGATGGTCATGTTTCCATATGCCATGCATGATCATGTGCCGGACTATATGGCCGAAAGCCAGGCTGTCTAATATCTAATCTGCTTGCTTGCGTCTGGCACCTCTCCGAGGACGAGGGTCAAACCACCGACACACTCGTATGACGGTGGCCAGTACGAGTAGGAGGCAGGAAAGGGAGCAGGATAGGTAGCGGTTTCAACCCTGCGAAAGCTCTCGTCAGGGGGTTGCCCCGACCGCTGCCCGCCGGAGGCCGTGTAGGGTACCAGCTACCGATCTTACGCCCTATGCAGAAAATTGGCCAGCTTGCAAAGGTGGGAGAGGCATACAAGGGGCGCGACCCCGGATAGATCGGTTGCAATTCGGGATGCACGAGTGGGGAGGAGGTAGATTTCTGGCACTGGCAGGCTCAGGCCTCAGTTCCGAGTCGGGCTCCCGTCGGCACCTCGACGCTGCCATTCGGTAGCCACAATGACAGCAATTCACCGTGAGGTGCTGGCTCCGCCCTCCGAGAAGGATTCGAGTGACCTGGACCCCTTACTGTATCAGACGGTCCACTGGCATGAATTTGATTGTTCGCGTTTCCAGTGGGTGGAACGAGCGCCGAGTCGATGGGCAACGAAAGCGTGGTTTACCCTGTATGTCAACACATATTCTTGAAACTCTCAAACGGCTAATGAGAAATAAAACAATCAGTAAGTAAAGATGGCTGGAAACTCGTTCATCCGTGCTGTTGAGGGCGTAAATCAAATCAAGATGACAAGGACTCACCGTGGAGCGCGTCGATCGAGGACGAAGAGAGCGCTCCGCATTCGTCTCCCAAGTCCAGGCTGCGCCTCCACCTTCAACGCCCGTGGCCCGAGCATTCTGTTGTTTTTCCTGCGTGATGAAGCCAATGCCATCGCACGCTTCGCACCAGTGTGCTTTGATCGCGATCTGTGGGACGGGCGGGGCATTATTATGTTTGTTTTAGGGGTGCAGCACGATGTCAAACAGTCTTCAAAACAAGATGCGCCGCGTTCTTTTTGATCATTCAAGCATTCATGCCAATCAGTATATCCCAGTATACAACTTGAAGTTCCCGCGTCACTTGCATTCGGACAATGCCGGCACTGTTGTCGCGACGCATCAGGAACTCCGCGGGGACGTTCTTGCTCCTCGCTCGGCTGACACCACTGTGAATTAATCCAAATCTCATCAGTTTGACCAAAGTTTGACCCCGATTTCTATTGAACCGGTCAGGATGAGACACGACGAAACCTCCTCGGCATCTCCCGAGTGCCCTACGCCTGTCGGGCCGATTATAAAGGTCTGTTCAACGTCTGTGGGTGGATATCTCACCGCCAGTCCTTTCCACTCCTCCACAATATGTTGACCATATTTGCAGTCGCTAGCAGCCTGGTTTCTCTGGCCATTGCAACACCTGTACCAAACTTGCCAAGGGCGGGCCCGCGTGGCATGGCCATACCGCTCTCCAGACACTCTTCCTATCTTGACTCCAACAACAGTTTTGATCTCGACACAATAATCTCTCATGGTATATCAGTCAGGGAGTACGTGGAATGAACCGTTGCATCTCGCCTGCTGAGGCTTTTTTTAATAGGAAGATCCTGACTGGCCTAGACAATTACGAGATGAACACGGGGACGATGCATCCTTTCGCTGTCAAACGGAGCGAGTCCGAACTCGGGACTCGTGGCGCTGGCGTCTCGCTGACGGCTCATCAATATAACATGCAGTGGCAGGGCGAGATTTCGATTGGCACTCCTCCCAAGACCTTTAAGGGTAAATTCTCCTTGTATTATTCCGATATATGTTTACGCTCATCCACGTCACAGTCCCAATGGACACTGGTTCAGCGTACGTACTTTTTTGTAGTTCATACAGCTGCCTTTGTTCAAGTCAACGCAGCGATACGTGGATGCTGCAAACTGGCTGTGCTGGTGTTGCCCCAGATCGGGTTCTCTGGGATCCCAAATTATCCGAATCTGCCAGTGGGAACACACAGGAGCCATTTATGTCCCGATATTCAGATGGAGGCGTCGTCAATGGTGATCGATATACTGATACTGTATCTGTCGCTGGATTCGTGGTATGTTATTGTCTCGCTTATGAGCATGATCATTAATTTTCTGATGCCATGCTAGGCAGACCATCAGACCTTTGGTTCTGTAACATCGTACACTTCTCCACACAGAACCGAATACCCTGCAGACGGTTTATTGGGATTGGCCTTCCCTTCCGTCTCGAGATTAGGTGCTGATCCGCTGTTGGTATCGCTTATCAAACAAAATAAGGTAACCAATCCGACATTCTCATTTAAATTCTCTTCTTCTGGGGGCGAGATGTACCTCGGTGGAACAAACAGTATGCTATACAAAGGTGACATTGCGTATACACCCGTCACAACTCCGACTGTGAGTCAAAATGGTAGATGAGAGTGGATATTGCTGAAATTGGAATTTGCCTAGGCATTGTGGCATGTGTCCATGGACGATGTTCGTGTTAATGGCAATAAAGTCCTCGAAAATGTACCTGCTATCTTAGACACTGGTGCAAGCTGCGTCTTTGGAGATTGGGAACGGGTTGCAGAAATGTACAAACACGTTGACGGTGCCCAAGTCCGGGAACGTAAAGGCTTTGGTTTCTATTACCGTGAGTTCCGATTGCGTTCGTTACCTTGTTCTGATTAACAACCTGCAGTACCGTGCGACAGTTTCCCAACAGTGGCCTTTACCTTCGGAGGAAAAACGTTTGAAATCCCTCCCGCAGTTCTCAGACTTGACCAAATTCAAGGTTCTTCCTATTGTATCAGCGCCATCGCCGCACAGCGCTCGCGTACCGGTGAGATCTTAAAGCTTATTGCTTCCTCAACCCCCTTTTGCGATGCTCAACGGACTGGTTCTGACTATATGACCCAGAATATTGGAACGTTGGGTTGACTTTCCTGCAGAACGTATACAGCGTGTTCGATTACGGTACTTTGCAGGTCGGCTTTGCGGAACTCGCTTGAATTATTGTGAATGTTCCCGGTACACTGTATGTTTCAGAATTTGATCTATCTATTTGATGATTAGCGGAGTCTATGGTAAAAACAGGTGGTACGGACCAGCATCCAACCGACCGCCCGTATTTTCTGCCTCCACTCCCCACTTTAAATATATATTTTACAGTGGGTGAGGCTCGGAGAAAAGTGAGGCCTAAGGAACAGTCTCACCAATGGTCAGCTTTCAGACTATATCATTTCGCGAGGCTATGGCATAGCTTCGTTTGATTGTCCTTCCGAGAGAATGGTATACCTTGGCTTGATCAAAGGACCCCTACCCTGTTCATCACAGTAAGTAAGTAAATCCTTCTTGCGAGTGAAACGACCAGATGTCTACTCAACACAGATTCGTTTGGGTTGAATCGCCCTAACAGTTCTTGCTTTCTGATCTGCGAATATTTGCCATCGGCTAGTAGTTATAACCCAGCCCGAGGGAACTGCCTTTCAGCAATGTAAGCCTTCCGTATTCATACCGTCAAACGTGTTACCTTCAACAAGTAGCATGGTAAGGCAAGTCGCCCTCCCTTCAAAACCATCGCTGGCTCTGATTCTGCGCTCTCTACGCAAATTACTTTGATGACCACGAATCCGAAGGTAGGGTTGAAAGTGGGAAGCAACCAATGTACCATTGCAGGACGAACGGCGGATGTAGTTGCACTCGTTTCACTCGAGGTGCTAGCATTGCAACCAAGTTTCATCGTTCGTGTTTCCGCTGGGTGGAACGAGCACTCGATGGGCAACGAATGGATAGTTTACCTTGTATGTCCCGAGCTATGTGGAATTCCAGAGTCCCCAAAATGGCTGAAGGGAATGAAAACAATCAGTAAAGATGGCTGGAAGCTCGTTTGGTCGTCACCCATGCTCTTTCGGAGATGCCACTGGCGCGAACGAGGTGACGAAACGAGAGCATCAGTGCTAGGCGGTATTGCTGATTCGGACTAGGGCAAGCTTATGCAGACTTGAGTTTCAGGGAGTCACGTTGATGGTGCTCACTGCATATAATCGTGTTCTAGAGGGCGGAAATCAGATCAAAATGTCAAGGATTCATGGGGAGCGTCGAGCAAGGAAGAAGAAAGCGCTCTGCATCCGCCTCCTCAGACAAACCCTGCCCCAGGCTGCGCCTCCACCTTCGCCGCCAGTTCAAGGTGGCCCACGTGGCCCGAGCATTTCGTTGTCTTGTATCTTACAGATAGAGACCTCCAGGTCGTAATCCTCAAAAAGGGTGCTTGCAGGGGCCAACGAAAGGGAGAGAGCATGATATGGGAAATGATAACGAAGGTTCGGCGTCTGTTTGAGGTCGGTGTGGGTGTAGTGTGTGTCCCAACTTAAGCTAGGACGTTCTATTAGCGTAATGGTACATGGAGGTATGACTTTCGAATACACCG
>JBBPNG010000588.1:0-19387 GCA_038091095.1 Leccinum incarnatum
CCCAGCAGGTGCCGCAAGATGTCGACCAAGAATTCACTAGCTATGTGATGTCGGCACCGAGCCCCGAAGGCACGGAGGTATTGTCGTTCTGGAAGGTTAGTTCTACACTAGACTCCATTTTTTGTGCGCGAAGATTCATTACTCGTTTGTTTGTTACTAGCTCGGGCGGGTTTACTTTCCGACTATCTATGCCATCGCGGTCGATTACCTCCCAATTCAAGCATCCGCAGTCCCCTGCGAACGCGTATTCTCTTCGAGTAGCGAGACCAACACGAAGAAGCGAAATCGCATCGCGCCGCCGTTGATGGAGGCGCTCCAGATGTTGAAATTCTGGCTGAAAAAGGAACGACTCAACTTCACGAAAGACTGGATCACGCCACCGAAAGAGATGGCGATAGACGAGGAGAATGACGATCTTTTGGCCCGGCTATGCTCAACCCTGAACCCTGTCAGTTTGGATGAGATACTACGCTCAATTGCGAGGGTGGAGGGGGATGACGCTTCGGATACCGTTGATATTTTCCCTTAAGTATATGATTTGTGTACTACGGTACTACTACCACTATGTTTGAACTTTGACATGTATAGTTGTTTTTGCAAGACACCGCTTTCTCTTTCTCTCCCTCACCCACCCCACGCCACCAGAGTCGACCAGACCTCGTCCATGCTAGCGCATGCTCCCTCTCTCTCTTTCTCCATCACCCACCCCACGCCGCCAGACCTCGTCCATGCTAGCGCATGCCCCTCAACGTGAATGGCTCAACGCCTGGCGACGACGACAAGCGCGACGGCAACGCACGTCGCAAACACGATAACAACGTAACGTGCGTCCCTCTCTCTCTCTCTCCCTCTCCCTCTCCCTCTCCGGGCTCTCCTTCCCTCCCTCTCTCGGAGTCTCCCTCTCTCCCTCTCTCCCTCTCTCCCTCACCCTCTTTCACTCCCTCACCCTCTTTCACTCCCTCACCCACCCCACGCCGCCAGAACTCGTCCACGCCAGCGGATGCCCCTCAACGTGAACGGCACAACGCCTCTCGGAGTCGCCCTCTTTCTCTCCCTCAATGTGAAACGCAATAACGACGTAACGTGCGTCCCTCTTTCTCTCTCTCTCTACCTCTACCTCTACCTCTCTAACTCTAACTCTACCTCTCCCTCCCTCTCTCGGAGTCTCCCTCTCTCCCTCTCTCCCTCACCCCCTCATCCTTTTTCTCTCCCTCACCCACCCCACGCCGGACGGATGTCGTCACAAACGCGACGAGCGCGGTGTGTCACCTTTCACCCACTGAACCCTCGGTCCCTCGCTCACCCACACGATGCCACTGGTGCATGCCCCCAGGAGTCTTGACGAGACGACGACAAGAATGACCGACGAACGTGTTGTGTGTCACACCGCGATACCCTGACGCCGGCGTGACGTCAACGTCGACGATGGGAACGAGGAGTCAAAGGTAAAAAAGGTGAAAAAGGTGACGGAAAAGGGGGAGGAGGTGGGTTACGCGAACAGACGGACGGATCCGGGGTGAGGGACATGCGGACGAGGATTCGGACGTCGAGGCTGCCGCAACCACGACTGCACAGTGCAGTGGGTACGGCAACGACAGCAACATCGACAATGAGCTGTCGTCACGACAGCGTTCGTGACGACGCGTGCAGAAACTCACGGGTAGCGGGTTGGCCACGGGTCGAGAGTCTTGCAAACAGTTTGGTAGACCGTAGTACTACCGTAGAGTACATCAGACTCAAGTATAGATAATAGTACTAGTCTATGGCACTGGCCCACTGGGCAACGGAACCGGGCCCAGCGACTAGTCAGCTAAAAGGCCTGAGCCGCGGCTATTCGAAAATAGACGAGCAGGGGCTAATGCCGAAACTGGCTTACAATGATGTTCGGTTAGCCAGGTGCTCGGCTGTGGCTAAAGCCGGCTCATAGCTGGAGTCACGGCAACACTAGGCTGATGGGCCTCTAAAGTTAACCACCACGTTGAAATTCTGGGAACTCCGTTGTCGGAACCGGTGACATCTGCGCCAGAAAACCCTTCCGTGAACCACTGACACCTCCGAATATCAATTTGATACTAAATATTCCAGTGCTCTAGACTCTAGCTTTTTTGGTCGCGTGAGCATACTTGGGCCTACCCACCAGACAACAGCAACCCGGATATAGAGCTAGATTTGCCAGCGCATTGCCCATGGCATATGCTCAGTGGCCGCACCAACTTGGTTAGTCGGTATCCTCATTCTACTCGTTTTCTTCTCTGCACCATGCGCTGCGGGATACCGGGAGAAAGCGGGTCTGTTTCCCCCATGTGGGTGATACCCTTTTACGTTACGATAGCTAATCAGAATAAGGCCACCTCTCCAGCTTAACTGGCGCGATGCCCCAGTTTTTTTTTCCTCTATCATCTAAGAAGGCTGGAGAGTTCTTGCAGAGACAATCGCGATGGTCTTGGCCGCTGCACGATAAGGGAACGACCCTGAAAGAGCCCTTGAATCCTCATCGAGAACACTGTTACCAACGTCTCCATGCCTTTGCATGTGAATCTTGCCAAGTGTACTGGACGTATAAATCATCGAGGATACATGCTCTCTACCTCAAGTTCCTATTGCATCGACAGTCCAGAGTCCTACGCTCAGCATGGTCTCCAAATTCGCCCTCCTCTTTAGCTTTGTTCTTGCCTCTGCGGCTCTGGCCGCTCCTTCCCCTCGACTAGAGGCCCGTCTTGCGCGTCGTCGCGCGAGTCGCCAGTCTCAACCCATCAATCATGTTGACGTGCCTGCTGGCGATGCCTCTAACACACAGTACAGTTCCAACTGGTCTGGCGCTGTTTTGAACGATAACAAGGTTAGTATAATCCGCATTCCCCACAATTCTACCTGGTCTCATTGACCTCATCCTTTGGCCGACAGGGAACTTTTACCACTGTCACCGGCACATTCACCGTCCCCACCCCCACTGGCTCTGATGGTTCTGCGTCCGCCTGGGTCGGTATCGACGGTGACACCTGTGGGAGTGCCATCCTCCAGACCGGCATCGACTTCACGATCAGCAATGGCAAAGCCTCGTATGATGGTGAGCGTGAATCTTTTTGCTCTCTGGATCAATTGTTTATCGTCCGCTCGTCAAACAGCTTGGTATGAGTGGTACCCCGACTATGCTTACGACTTCAGCGGCATCACCATCAGCTCTGGCGACCAGATCCGGACCATGGTCACCGCTTCCTCGACAACCTCTGGCAAGGCGGTTATCGAGAACCTGACCACCGGCCAGACCGTCACGCAGGAGCTCTCGTCCTCTTCCTCTCTGTGTGAGCAGGACGCCGAGTGGATCATCGAGGACTACGAGGAGGGTGGCAGCCTGGTCGCTTTCGCGGACTTTGGCAAGGTCGTGTTCACGAGCGCCACTGCCTCTGGGTCGAGCGGCAGCTATACCCCTGATGGTGCTACGACCATTGACATTCAGCAGAACAATGAGGTGTTGACGTCAGTCACCACTAGTGGAGAGACCGTTACCATCAAGTACGTCTAAATTATTGAGGGGACTGGGTCTGGAGTTCGTTCTCTTTGTTTGGGTAAATTGGGCAGTTGTGGTTTTGTATTGAAGAGAAATAGCGATTTATGGTTGCCTGGGACGCATCTGGAGAAGCGCCGAAGACGAAAGTCTATCGAACCGCCCCTCGCTATTAGCCCCCTAGTATTCCACCGAATCCGCAAGTCATTTCGCCCTAACTTTTCGGGGCATGTCGGTATGATGGGAAAGGAGACTAACTTCATGTTATCCAAATTAGGCGAGATCTCAACAAGTTACAACTGCACTGCATAGCTTCAGTAATGGCTGATCCGAGTCAAGTGCTGACCTGTCAGGCTGGCAATTCTCGTTCTGTGGTCGTGTGCTTAGAACTCCGTAACCTTTTCGTCGCCGATCCTCTCAGACTATCTCACACACGACCCAGTTGCTGCATCGTGACTCTGAAATCAGGCTGCAGATCAATCATGGGGGACAGCGACGCATCGGACGATGTCCACTGCTCTTTGGAACCACTTGTTAGTGCGCGTGTACTCTTAATTCTAAAGGTTAATCAGGTATCATAATTAAATCTCTCCATTGGCGCCCTCTCTATACGCACGTAGCATTAAGCTGATCGGCTCCTCTGCACCGGTTGCCATTTGGAAACCCTTCGTCCGGCCACGGAGTGGAAGTCTTTGGTGCTGTGTTTCGTTTATCTTATGGTCACTCGGATCGAGGACCACACTTGCCAGTCATCTCAATGCGAACAGCATCTTTCGACCACAATTGTTATTTCCATTCACAATTCCGAATGCCACGATTCACCTCGGCGGTGACCTCGCTGGCTCTCAAAACAGATGCCAAGCTCTTGAAGCTAAAAACGTTAAACCAGAAGAATGGTGAATGCTCTGCTCGTAATTGCTCACAAGGTGTCATCCTTGGTCAGCCCAAGCACGCAAGCCCACCAGGGAGATCGACTTGCGTGGAAAAAATGTTATGCGACATCAGTAACTCGGTAAATTGGGGGACGATTCTACATACAACAACCGAGCTGCTAATACAACGACGACGACCAACGTACACAGTCACTTCAGGAAAGGAAAGACACAGGTATAATCACATCTACCGTACACACGAACCAAGAACACTGACTTTTTTCGATTTTTCGATTTTCGTTCTTTTTTTTGTGCTTTTCCGGGGTTTTGAAAATAAAATAAAAAAGACGAGAGGAATGAGTCGAACGAGGTCGAAGACGGGCAAGATGGTTACGCGGGTTTCTCAACGACTCCACCCACTGTCACCTCTCCAGTATGGAACTGCTTAGCACCCTTGTAAGGCCAAGTGTTCTTCCCAGCGGTCGTGAACGATGGCAGCGGAGCCAAAGTCACCTCATTCCCCATAAACGGATAGTTGGGTGTCACGTAGAGCGGCCAGTTATCGCTCCCTGGAGGAGCGTCTATAGCGATACTCCTGATCGGGCTATGTGGAAATGATCGCAGTCAGTGAATGATCGCTCGTCGTCATGAAAGAACGACTTACGACAAAAGAGTCTCTGTCATCGAGAACCTCCAACGAATGCTGGGTGGAGAGATATTCGAACCATTGCCAGCCCATGTTACCGTCAATGTCAGCTTGGCGCTGTATCCAGGAGGTGCGCCAGTAAAGTGGGCACCCGCACACTGGGTTTGAATGTCACTATGAATGTCGACAATCTGCGCAAAAGGATGCTCTTACTGGGGGTGGTGCCGCCGGTGCCTTCGGATCCTTGATGGGGCATGTCTGTGCAACGCATTAGTGTTGAGGGGAAGAAATGAATGGAATGGACCTACGTCGAAGATCGTCTTGTTGGGGAAAATCTTGTCGTCCTCACACACCAATTTCCCTGATGGGTTATTGGTCAGTTTCGTACAATAACAATTGCAGAGTTCAGAACGAACATGTGCTTCCATCCGGAATGACCTTGTTGTCGCACTCGACAGTGATACACCAGAACAAGCATTCAAAAGCAACTTCGGGAATACAAAGCTGAGTCGTGCAATCCCAGGACCAGGTCGGCGTGTCACCAGGCTTGCAGGGCTCCCAGTTGATGTTTCTCCAGCACATCAACGGGTTGGCCAAAACCCACGCTATGAAATCGGCCGCTAAATGATTCTATGTATTAATAACACTACACTGGTAGAGTATCTGAGAATACGAACTGGTTGTGTAATTTTGTATATCATCGGTTGGCCAACCAGGCCATACTGGGCAGTCATGACGCTTCTGACGCACCTCCCCGACCAAGCAATAGTGGTTGCCGACATCACCGGGTGGATGATCGAACATGAATGGCTTTTCGAACACGTAAAATTTGTTGGCATTTTCGACTGAGATGCTCTGGTAGTTGACCGTTCCCTGAATTCCAAGGACCTGCGCTTGAAGACCCTCCGTCAACATCAGGATTGGGTGATTGATGGGATTTGCAGACAAGGCCCATAGTCTTCCCTGAACGTCAATGCCCCTGATCGTGCTGTGACCGCGCAAGTACAGGTAATTGGTCGCGTTTCCAACGAGCTCGATATTGTTGGCGGTTGAATAATCCTCGGCTGGGTTCATCATGAGCGGCAAAAAGTCTTGTTTCCTTAGGTCGGTACCGACGGCCTGGATGTCTGTAAGTCGTCGCTGTAAGCAGCGACGCGTGCCCGGAAGAAAAGAAAACTCTACCAGGGGAATAGCCGTAGGGAGTGTGCGGGAACTTGTTAGTGTCCGCCGCCACAGCTCGAGTCCACCAGCCTGTGGCTGGATTCGTGACCGGAATGGTCCCTGCCGGTGGCTTAGGATCGTCGTCTGTGGAATTCAGCTGCATTGCAGCAGGACTTGCAAACCGAATGTTACGAGTCCCTTGGGATTCAAAGACGATGTTCAGAGCACCCAACAATGGCCCCTCTCTGAGTAATTCACTCTTTGATACCTGGAGAGAGAGGGCAGAGTATGGAGGAATGTGTGAGTTCTCCGCAGGAATGAATATGTTCAGCATCAAGATTCCGTCATAAGACGACTGGAGAGTAACCGATTGTTTTCTGAAGGACTCGAAAGGGCCACGTGGTACCGCGATCCTTCCGCGGTCGTCGACCAAGGACACTTCCAATCCACGGGGTGGAGTACCAGTGTGCCACTATTAAAAAAACGCGTCCAGATGTTTGTATAATGAGTGCACAAAAACGACAAGCATACATACTTTGAGGGAGAAAGTGAGTCCGAGTCCCAAGAGCGAGTTGCCAATCATGCGAAGTCGAGTGGTTGCGACAATGTGCTTCACAGTAGGGTCTGCTACAATTACCTGGGATACAGGGTACAGTCAGATCATGTCCTCACCGGGAACGAGCACTAATCTTTACATTGTAGAAAGAAAATGATTTGTCCTTGGATAGGAAGTCGACGAAGTCGTCCACACCATAGTGCTGGAGATCGAACGTTTGTGGCCCCACCTCCTGATTCGTATCATGTTTAACGACGTGAGCCACCAAGGAGTGTGCGTTTCCCGTCGTATGGTTTGTACGGAAATGAAGAGGTCCGTCGGCAGCATCTATCGTTTATCAAATTGATAACGCTCATGGATGAGAGATGCTTCGGCGAGACACATACATGCACCAGGGACGGCTCCGCACTGGATCGCCACGGGACCAGAAGAGACAGGCTTCACATTCTGCCACACGTGGGGCCACAAGATCAGCTCGCTCGGTATGACCTTCAAGGAAGCGATGTAGGGCCCGCCAGAGCCATATCCTCGAATGTAGACGTTGTTGACATCACCCCCGATGATAGGCAAGCCCGCGAAACCGCGCATGCTGTTGGGATCTACGAGCGTGGTTTGGTCAAAAGTCAACCCGTACGCCGGGACTATGTCAGGGCACTATATTGAACATGCATAACGCGTTAGCTTCCCTACATTGGCCATTGAAGTTGAAGAAAGGGATGACATACGAATGACAGCGCTTTGGGGTATTTTTCAGGATGGTGGAGAGCATCATCGTCGGGATCTTGGAATAACAATCAGCACTACTCGGACATTGTGATGACCTGAGCGGGACAAACAATTTCTCAGCACGAATGTATCAGTCGGCAGTTTAGACATGATGCGAGTCCTTGGTAGAGAGATAGAAGAGCAAGTCAATGTTGTGCTGATGAATGAAGAAAATTGCACCTGCCTTTATACCCAGCCTGAGGATGCTCTATCCAACCAAACTGGAAATCGGGAGCCATCAGTAGAGGATGACAAAGTGTCTATCTTCAGCCGACCATAGTTTCGGCAAAATGACGAACCGTTGAATCATTCATTGGAGTGTAGTTGCGCTCGTTCATGAGGTATGGGGTACTATCACTAGTCATGTGAGAAGCGCCAGCGCTTGTTTAGAACAAGAAGCTGCTTACCAAGAATCGGCGGTCGATGAGGGCGGCCCGATGGGTGATTAGAAGGGCCCACCGAACGATGGCTCGAGAGGAGCTCGCCGGGAGTCTGGATTTAATAATGCCGTGAAGATGATCACGGTACGCGCGTATGTGATTTGACCCAAGTGCTTTGGTAGTAAGTACTGAGTGGCAGTTGCCAGTGAATACTACAAGATGCATGTGACTCAAACAGGGTGGCCTGATGCGACTTTTCCAGGACAAACAATTTCTCAGCGCGAATGCACTAGTGCTACGTTCGGAAATTGTGTTTGTGAGTTGTTTGTGATCGAGAAATAGAAGAGCAAGTGGTGTTTTTCTGAAGAAGGGAGAGAAACAGACCTGCCGGAACTGGTGATTTGGAGCCGCATCTGTACACAATAGCCCTCACACACGCTGTCATTAATTGATTGTCATTGCAGAAAATCACGAACCGATTAGATCGTTTCCGTGTCAGACGGGAGCAAGCTGTGTTCATTCATCATGCCATGGGCGCGTCCAATGACAGCCTCTCGGACCGTCATGAATCTTGAATGTTGATTCACACAAAGCTAAAATAAGCGACACCGCCGGCCTGCCAGCCTGGGTTGCGCTCGGTAGATCGTGTACACAATAGCCCTCACACGCTGTAATTAACTGATTAATTTTTGTCATTCCAGAAAAAACGACGAACCGTTTGGACCAAGATTCTCCGTGTCAGACGGATGAAGCAAGTTTTGTTCGTTCATGCCGGGCGCGTCCAATGAAAGCGTCTCCCGTTATGAATCTTGAATGTCAGTTGACACAAAGCTAAAATAAGGGACACCGCCGGCCGGGGTGGTATGTTGAGTCCTGATCCGCCGTGACATGAGATATGTAGCGAAAATAGTAAGTCATCAACGGTAAGTACTTCAACGAGTCTAAAGCGTAAGTACTTACGTGATACTATAAGAATCGTGGGAAGGTTTCCATGCTTACCCGGGCCGGTGGGACACATGATATACTCACTCCTCCGAGGTGGGTTTGTTTCTACTATCCTCCACGACTCCGACCACGAGCAAGCTTTGGAAGATCAGGAAGTGAGTCTTGCAACTTGAACGACGTTACGATGTTCTGATTTGTCACCACAGTGATAAGTTGCACTGTCATTAAGACACCACAAGTAATTTAAAAGGTTGTTGTCAGCTGAAGGCCCCGCCGGGGCCCGGGGCCACTCGGCGCGTTCGCCTCGCAGAGATAATTATTTATGGGGAAGAGTCAGGACTGACGTGTACTCAGGAGGCGCTGTCAGCAGAGCGAACTTGCTTACTCTCCGTAACGGTTGGGTACTAGGAGCCTGGAAGGCTTCGCTGAGGGCATTTTTGGGTCGCTTTCCAGATTCAAGGGAACCTCAACTTTGCATGACCAACCTTCTGACTCGGATTCTTTGAATCTAACTGGCACACACGGAGAAGACCTTGCCAGCAAGGTAAGAAACTGGGTAATGCCCGTCCAAATCATCAATTTGAAGGAGATATGAATACTTGTGGGAAGCGATGACGAGCTATGTTGTTCGAGTCCGGATAAGTTCAAGACCTCAATGTCAATATCACACAAATAGACTCGCATGGCGCCGAAGATAGCATGGCGCTGATAATTTTAATGTGGGTCACCGCTTACAACGGTCGATGGTGGGCTCTTACCAGAACAAATGATAGGACCCTCCTCGGGCACTATGTGGGAGTCGGGAACTACGGTCCCACAGATCATATCAATTCGGCTGGGTGATGGGCCATAGTGCCTTTGACATGAGAATGACATGAGAATTCCACCTTTTCCCGTCTCATCAACATTGTTGAAAGGCTCAAAAGTGTCACGCAGGATCAGAACATAGGGCCACCGTTTTCTTTGGTGATTGTAAATGTCACGAGATGGTATTCAGTAATGATCACGCCTTCCTGAACACTTTCATTGGATGCGCCCATGAACGAGCGCAACCACGCAGCCAGGCGTTTGATATGAATGATCTTAACGGTTCGCTATTTTGCTGAAACTTCTACAGTCAGCTGACGACGGACACTCTTCTCCATGCATCGGTTCTCCTATACATGGCTCCCGACTTCCAGTTTGGTTGGATAGGGAGTATCCTCAGGCTGGGTATAAAGGCAGGTGCAATTTTCCCCATTCATCAGCACAATATTGACTCGCTCTTCTATCTCTCTACCAAGGACTCGCATCATGTTCAAACCGACTGATACATTCGTGCTGAGAAATTATTTGTCCCTGCTCAGGTCATTACATTGTCCGAGTAGTGCTGATTGTTATTCCAAGATCCCGACGACGACGCTCTCCACCATCCTGAAAAATACCCCAAAGCGCTGTTATTCGTATGTCATCCCTTGCTTCAACTTCGATGGCCAGTGTGGGGAACCTAATGCGTTATGCATGTTCAATATAGTGCCCTGACATAGTCCCGGCGTACGGGTTGCATCTTGACCAAAGCACGCTCGTAGATCCCAACAGCATGTGTGGTCTCTCTGGCTTGCCCATCATCGGGGGTGATGTCAACAACGTCTACATTCGAGGATATGGCTCCGGCGGGCCCTACATCGCTTCCTTGTGGGTCATGCCGAGCGAGCTGATCTTGTGGCCCCACGTGTGGCAGAGTGTGAAGCCTATCTCTTCCCGTGGTGATCCATTGCGGTTCGCAAGTCCTGCTGCATCGCAGCTGAGGTCCAAGAACCCCACTGAAGACGATGATGCTAAGTCACTGGCAGGGTCCGGATTCATTCCGGTCACGAATCCAGCCACAGGCTGGTGGACTCGATCCCTGCTGACAGACACTAACAAGTTCCCGCACAATCCCATCGGCACTTCCCTTGGTAGGTTTTTTTTTTTTCAGCGTATGCATCGCTACTTACAGCGGTGACTTACAGACATTCAGCCCATCGGTACTGACCCAGCTTTTTGACCATTCTGCAGAACCCGGCTGTGGATTATTCAAGTGCCAATTGTTGGAAACGCGAACAATTACATTTACATGCGCGGTCACGGCACGCAAGCGGGCATTGACGTTCAGGGAAGACTATTTGCCTTGTGGGAAAGCACTCTCAATTACACACTGGCTGTGTTGTTGAAGGAGGCTCTCAAAGCACAGGTTCTTGGAAGCGAGGGAACAGTCAACGAGCTGAGCATCTCGGTCGAAAATCCCAACCAATTTCACGTGTTTGAACATTCATTCATGTTCAATCATCCACCCAGTGATAGCACCAACCACTACTGTATCGTTGGGGAGGTGTGTCAGAAGCGTCAAGTCTGCCCAGTATACCCTAGTTGGCCAACTGATGACATACAGAATTATGCGACCAGTTCGTATTCTCAGACGCTCGGACTGTATTATAGTGCTAATTGCAGGCTGTTTTAGTGGCTGATATCGAGGCGTGGGTTGCGTCCAACCCGCTGTTGTCCTGGAGAAACATCAATTGGGAGCCTTGCGAGCCTGGTGGGACTGAACCGACCTGGACCTGGACTTGTAAGACTCACCTTTGTATTCCCGACACTTCTTTTTATTGCTCGATGTGGACTATCAATATATCACTGTCGAGTGCGACAACACGAACATTCCGGCTGGAAGCCAATGTTCGTTCTGAACGAACTCCGCAAATTATTGTTGTTGTGCGAAACTGACCAAAAATCCATCACTCTGGTAGGGAGCTTGGTGTGCGATGACAACAAGGTTTTCCCCAATGGGACGGTCTTCGGCGTAGGTCCATTCCATTCATTTCTTCCCCTCAACATTAATGCGTCGCATAGACCCGTTCCATCATCGATGCTAAAAAACAACCAGTAAGAGCATGCTTTTCGCGCAAAATCTTGACATCCATGGTTACATTCAAACTTCTCAGTTTTCGGGCGCCCACTTTACTGCCGCACCTCCTGGATACACCGCCAGTTTGACATTGACGGTAATTTGGTCTGGAGATGGTTCGAGTATCCCTCCGCGCAGCATTCGTTGGAGGCTCGCAATGACAGAGACTCTTGTGTCGTAAGTCCTTCTTTCATGACGACGAGCGATCATTCACTGACTGCGTTCATTTTAGCGCCATTCTCAACGAATCTTGAGACATCCAATATGGCCAGCGCCGTCGCGAAAGCGGTGAAGATGGCCAAGGAACCTTTTAGGGATCAAAGACGTCTGTGTCAGGATATGTTTCTGGGTTGGAACGTGAATTCAACGCGTCTAAGTTCAGACGTTTCAAAATCGAGCGTATACTCTGTTTGGAGAAGCGCCGAAGACGAAAGACTTTCGAACCACCCTTCGTTATTAGCCCCTTGGTCTTCCACTGAATCTGCAGGTCAAACAACTCACTTCGCCATAACTTTTCAGGGCATGTCGGTAAAATGGAAAAGGAGACCAACTGCCCTTGCGTTGAACTCCACGTTATTGATAGTTGCGAAGGTTCTAGCATTGACTCGTCGCCGGACGATGTCCTTTCATGCGCGATGTGCAGCATCTTCGGTGTCACTATGCACACTTGACACACGACTGTACACGAAACTTGCCCATAGGCTCGAAGAACCCTCCTTTGTCATGGCGTCCTGGCGCGCAGCGACACCTCAACGTATGTTTGCACTACGTGCCATATGGCACCAGTGTTGATATTAACGGCTGATGAGTCAAGCTTAATCTTGCTGGCTCTCGGAACAAAACCAAGCTCTTGAAGCTAAAAACGTCATACCAGAAGAAAGTGAATGCTCTGCCCGCAATTGCTCACACAATGTCCTCCTTGGTCGGCCCAAGCACGCAGGCCCATCAGGCATATCGACTCACGCGGAAACGATGTTATGCGACACGAGCAACTCGGTAAATTCGGGGGCGATACTACATACAACAACCGAGCTGCTAAAACGACGACGACGACCAACGTACACAGTCACTTCGGGAAAGGAAAGGCACAGGTATAATCACATCTACCGTACATACGAACCAAGAACACTGACTTTTTTCGATTTTGTGATTTTCGTTCTTTTTTTGTGCTTTTCCGGGGGTTTTTTTTAATAAATAAAAAAGACGAGAGGAATGAGTCGAACGAGGTCGAAGACGGGCAAGATTGTTACGCGGGTTTCTCAACGACTCCACCCACTGTCACCTCTCCAGTATGGAACTGCTTAGCACCCTTGTAAGGCCAAGCGTTCTTCCCAGCGGTCGTGAACGACGGCAGCGGAGCCAACGTCACCTCATTCCCCATAAACGGATAGTTGGGAGTCACGTAGAGCGGCCAGTTATCGCTCCCTGGAGGAGCGTCTATAGCGATACTCCTGATCGGGCTATGTGGAAATGATCACAGTCAGTGAATGATCGCTCGTCGTCATGAAAGAACGACTTACGACAAAAGAGTCTCCGTCATTGAGAACCTCCAACGAATGCTGGGTGGAGAGATATTCGAACCATTGCCAGCCCATGTTACCGTCAATGTCAACTTGGCGCTGTATCCAGGAGGTGCGCCAGTAAAGTGGGCACCCGCACACTGAGTTTGAATGTCACTATGAATGTCGAGAATCTGCGCAAAAGGATGCTCTTACTGGGGGTGGTGCTGCCGGTGCCTTCGGATCCTTGATGGGGCATGTCTGTGCAACGCATTAGTGTTGAGGGGAAGAAATGAATGGAATGGACCTACGTCGAAGACCGTCTTGTTGGGGAAAATCTTGTCGTCCTCACACACCAACTTCCCTGATGGGTTATTGGTCAGTTTCGCAGAACAACAATTGCAGAGTTCAGAACGAACATGTGCTTCCGTCCGGAATGACCTTGTTGTTGCACTCGACAGTGATACACCAGAACAAGCATTCAAAAGCAACTTCGGGAATACAAAGCTGAGACGTGCAATTCCAGGACCAGGTCGGCGTGTCACCAGGCTTGCAGGGCTCCCAGTTGATGTTTCTCCAGCACATCAACGGGTTGGCCAAAACCCACGCTAGGAAATCGGCCGCTGAAGGGATCTATGTATTAGTAACACTACAGAGTGTCTGAGAATACGAACTGGTTGTGTAATTTTGTATATCATCGGTTGGCCAACCAGGCCATACTGGGCAGTCATGACGCTTCTGACGCACCTCCCCGACCAAGCAGTAGTGGTTATTGCTATCACCGGGTGGATGATCGAACATGAATGGCTTTTCGAACACGTAAAATTTGTTGGCATTTTCGACTGAGATGCTCTGGTAGTTGACCGTTCCCTGAATTCCAAGGACCTGCGCTTGAAGACCCTCCGTCAACATCAGGATTGGGTGATTGACAGGATTTGCAGACAAGGCCCATAGTCTTCCCTGAACGTCAATGCCTCCGAGCGTGCTGTGACCGCGCAAGTATACGTAATTGGTCGCGTTTCCAACGAGCTCGATATTGTTGGCGGTTGAGTAGTCCTCAGCTGGGTTCAGCATGAGCGACAAAAAGTCTTGTTTCCTTAGGTCGGTACCGACAGCCTGGATGTCTGTAAGTCGTCACTGTAAGCAAGTGACGCGTGCCCTGAAGAAAAGAAAACTCTACCGGGGGAATAGCCGAAGGGAGTGTGCGGGAACTTGTTAGTGTCTGCCGCCACAGCTCGAGTCCACCAGCCTGTGGCTGGATTCGTGACCGGAATGGTCCCTGCCGGTGGCTTGGTAGGATCATCGTCTGTGGAATTCGACTGCCATGCAGCAGGACTCGCGAACCGAATGTTACGAGTCGCTTGGGATTCAAAGACGATGTTCAGAGCACCCAATAATGGCCCCTCGCTGAGTAAGCCACCCTTGAATACCTGGAGAGAGAGGGCAGAGTATGGATGAATGTGTGGGTTCTCCGCGGGAAGGAATACGTTCAGCATCAAGATTCCGTCATAAGACGGCTCGAGAATAGCCGTATGTTCTCTGAAGTTTTTGAAAGGGCCACGTGGTACCACGATCCTTCCGCGGTCGTCGACCAAGGACACTTCCAATCCAGGGGGGACCGGAGTACCAGTGTGCCACTATAAAAATTAAAACGCGTCCAGATGTTTGTATAGGTGCACAAAAACAACAAGCATACGTACTTTGAGGCGGAAATTGAGTCCAACGGGTAACTTCCCAATCATTCGGAGTCGAGTGCTTGCGATGATGTGCTTCGAAGTAGGGTCTGCTACAATTACCTGGGATAGGTACAGTCAGATAATGTCCTCTCCGGGAACGCGCACTGAGTCTTTACATTGTAGAGAGAGAATGTTTTGTCCTTGGATAGGAAGTTGACGAAGTCGTCCACACCATAGTTCTTGAGATCGAACGTTTGTGGCCCCACCTCCTGATTCGTATCATGTTTAACGACGTGAGCCACCAAGGAGTGTCCGTTTCCCGTCGAGTGGTTTGAACGGAAATGCAGAGGTCCGTCGGCAGCATCTATCGTTTACCAAATTAATAACGCTCATGGATGAGAGGCGCCTCGGCGAGACACATACATGCACCAGGGACGGTTCCGCACTGGATCGCCACGGGACCAGAAGAGACAGGCTTCACATTCTGCCACACGTGGGGCCACAAGATCAGCTCGCACGGTACGACAAACAAGGAAGCGATGTAGGGCCCGCCGGAGCCATATCCTCGAATGTAGATGTTGTTGACATCACCCCCGATGATGGGCAAGCCCGCGAAACCGCGCATGCTGTTGGGATCTACGAGCGTGGTTTGGTCGAAAGTCAACCCGTACGCCGGGACTATGTCAGGGCACTATATTGAACATGCATAACGCGTTAGCTTCCCCACACTGGCCATTGAAGTTGAAGCAAGGGATGACATACGAATGACAGCGCTTTGGGATATTTTTCAGGATGGTGGAGAGCATCATCGTCGGGATCTTGGAATGAAAATCAGCGCTACTCGGACACTGTGATGACCTGAGCGGGGACAAACAATTTCTCAGCACGAATGTATCAGTCGGCGGTTTGAACATGATGTGAGTCCTTGGTAGAGAGATAGAAGAGCAAGTCGATGGTTTGCTGATGAATGAGGAAAATTGCAACTGCCTTTATACCCAGCCTGAGGATACTCCCTATCCAACCAAACTGGGAATCGGGAGCCATACATAGGAGATGGAGGAGAGTGTCCATCGTCAGCTGACTGTAGTTTCGGCAAAATGACGAACCGGGAGATCATTCACATCAGATTTGACTGGAAGGGTGGTTGCGTTTGTTCGTGGGCGCATCCAATCAAAGTGTTCAGGATGGCAGGATCATTGCTGCATGAGCATCCCAAGATCTCGTGACATTTACAATCACCAAAGAAAATGGTGGCGCCTTACGTTCTGATCCGGCGTGACGCCTTCTTAGTCCCCGACTCCCACGTAGTGCCAGGGGAGGATCCTATCATCTTGTTCTGGTAAGAGCCCACCATCGACCGTTGTAAGCGGTGACCCACATTAAGATTATCAGCGCTATTCTATCTTCGGCGCAATGCGAGTCTGTTTGTGTGATATTGATATTGAGATCTTGAACTTACATCGCTTCCCACAAGTATTCATATCTCCTTGAAATTGATGATTTGGACCGGTCATTGCCCGGTTTGTCACCTTGCTGGCAAGATCTTCTCCATGTGTGCAGATAGATTCATAGATATCAGGAGGATGGTCATGCGAACTTGGGGTTCCCTCGAATCTGGAAGGCGACCCAAAGATGCCCTCAGCAAAGCCTTCCAGGCTCCTAGTAATACCCAACCGCTATGGACAGTAAGCAAGTTCACTCTGCTGACGGCGCCCAGTGACTGAGTACACGCCGGTCCTGCCAGTACTTATCTCTGCGAGGCGAACGCGAGTGGCCCCGGGCCCCGGCGGGGCCTTCGGGAATCAGCTGATCACAACCTTTACTTGTGAACTTGATAATACATTTATCCCTCCTCGAAGGCTTTTGTGTGGCGAATAATATCAGGGGTTGCAGTGTCCCAGTGAATGTGCAACTTATTGTGGTGGAAAATGAGAACGAACGTCAAAGTTGGCAAGACTCGCTTCTTGCTCTTCCAAAGTTTGCTCGTGGTCGGAGTCGTGGTCGGAGTCCACTTCGGAGGATTGTCGGAGGAGTATATGTCTCCCCCCAAAATCAAAAATTTCAAACAAAACACGTTTCAAACCTCGTACTGAATGAGAACAATAAGCCATACACTTGTGGAATGACTGGTCCAGAAATCCGTATCTCACTGAGTGACGAGATCTCTCAGAGTCTCATGATCTATTATAGGGGCATACAATTCGCGGACCTCCGATGTTACCTAACCCAACCGGGGTCTCTTGAGAGGGTCCCGATCAACTGTTGCGGCACCGATCAATGTGTACATCATTCGGTCTGCGTTTGGTTTATTAGTAACAGGCTCATTAAATTCATCGGCTTTGAGATCGCCACTTGCCGGAAGTGATAATGCTGCCGGACCGACGTTGACCGTGACACAGTGGAGTATGGAGAAGGATATATGATGTTCCCGAAGTACCAACTTCATCCCACACTGATTTATGGGCGCTGGAACGATAAGGAGTAAGTACTGCACATACGTGCAAACGGGTCACTGAAACCCCCCGCCGAGGTGACCTGCCAGTCTGATGAGATCTATACCGGTGTTCTTTCTCCGCCTGTGCTTCTATGCGGCGACAACGGAAGCGTTGCACATTGATTTTTCTGATAGGCCCATCTCCGGTAGAAACTTTATTGCTATGTCAATATTTGTGATACTTGCCACAGCGTGGTTCCCCTCCGATCGCCAAATCAGCCGCAGTCTAAGGGACGCGGAGAGCATGACTTGGAAAACACATCTGTCTATGCAACGTTTGATATGACGAGTTGAGTAGATCTGGAAAGCATGGAAACCTCCCACGATTCTTATAGTATTAGCTTGGTAAGTATCAATATGATTTGAAGTACCGTTGATGACTTGCTATTAATATTTCCGCCACATACATATGTATCTCATGTCACGGTGGATCAGGACCCAACGCACCACCGGTCTACTGAGCGCAACCCGGGCCGGCGGTGTCGCTTATTTTAGCTTTGTGAGAACTAACATTCAAGATTCACAACGAGACGCTTTCATTGGACGCGCCCATGAACGAACACAACTTTGCTCCATTCATTTGACACGGAAATGATCTAAACAGTTCGGGATTTTTCTGGAATGACAATCAGTCAATGACAGCGTGTGAGGACTATTGTGTACAGATGGCTCCAAATTACCAGTTCCGTTTCTCTCCCTCCTTCAGATAAACACGACTTGCTCAGAGCTCTTCCATCTCTCGATCTCAGTGACAAACAACTCACTGACACAATGTCTGAACGTCGCACTAGTGCATTCGCGCTGATAAATTATTTGTCCCAGTCGCATTAGACCACACTGTCCGAGTCGTACTAATGTTCATTTCCAGATCCTGACGAATATGCTCTCAAGAATCAGTACCAGGTTTTCACAGTGACTTACCTCCGTCTGTTTGTTACTATACCTTCAATTTCATTCCCAGTACGAATACGAACGCAGAAAACTCGCTGAAGACCTGGTGAACTCCGACAAGGAATACGCAACATTGTTCTCCAGGAAACCGAAGACGACGGAGAAGGAAGATGGCGTGACCAGCGAACAATACGCCCAGTAAGTGAATTCTATCCGTTATTTCGAACTATTGGTGAATCCATCTTTCGCAAACGTACCTGTCAGAGTGCTCCAGGTTCAAGTCTCTGCCGGTCATCGCTCTCGGTGGTACCATTTTTGACTTCATCTGTATGGCCATGTGGGGTCCTGACATTTTGTCTTTCACAAGCCTTCGATCAAGAGCATCAGCGAGAAAGCCGCCTTGGAGCTCGACATCCGAGGCATTTGCCGTCTAGCATACACCTACGTCAAGTTTTGGTCATGCACGCTTGACGGGCTTTATCGATTTATCAATCGATCGTCATGTTCTACCTCCGTATCTCGTCTGGTCGTTCGACCCCGCGACGTCGTGGAATGGCAAGGGTATACATAGAACTCATTGGCTAATTTCGGTAGCACGGTTGCGGTCCCCACCATTTTCGCTCTGCTCAATAATAACGGTCAACTAGACTTGCGTGGCAAAAAGCGTTATGGAACACGAGCAACTCGGTAAATTCGGGGATAATTCTATATACAACAACCGAGCTGCAGATACGACGACAACTACCAACTTACACAATCAATTTGGGAAAGGAAAGGTATGGGTATAACCACAAGCACTGTACACGAACCAAGAACACTGACACTTTTTTTTCGATTTTGGATTTTCTTTCTTTTTTTGTGCTTTTCTGGGACCTTTTAAATTTACGGCGAGAGGAACGAGTCAAACGAGGTCGAAGACCGGCAAGATGGTTACGCGAGTTTCGCAGCGAGCGACGCCTGTCCAAGATGGAATTGCATGCTACCTGGGTAAGGCCAAGTGTTCGGCCCAGCAGCCTTGAACGTCGGAAGCGGAGATGGGTTCGGCTTTTTCCCGATATACGGATAGTCCTGAGC